>WTSP01008581.1:0-39914 GCA_025331215.1 Actenoides lindsayi
AACATCTCTCTTATGAGGAAAGGCTGAGAGACCTGGGGCTGTTTAGTCTGGAGAAGAGAAGACTGAGAGGGGATCTTCATTAATGTTTGCAAATATCTGAAGGGTGGGTGTCAAGTAGAATGGGTCAGTCTCTTTTCAGTTGTGCCCTGTGATAGGCCAAGAGGCCACGGTCTTAAGCTGGAACACAGGAAGCACCACCCCAACCTGAGGAGAAGCTTCTTTCCTGTGAGGGTGACAGAGCTGGGACCAGGCTGCCCAGAGAGGTGGTGGAGTCTCCTTCTGAAGGCTTTCAAAACCCACCTGGATGAGATCCTGGGCAACCTGCCCTGGGTGATCCTGCTTTGGCAGGGGGGTTGGACTCTGTCTCCAGAGGTCCTTTCCAACTCCCACCATTCTATGACTCTATGAATGGGGTAGGCAAGAGTGCTGCCCTTCAGGTGCTTGCTCCACATGCTTCTCCCCCTGGCTCAAGATGTGGCTGCTCACCTTCACCAACAGATGCTGCAAGGTTCCAGAAGGTAAGGGCAGAGATGAAGGCAGCTACTATGGAGTAGGTAAAGATGCTGTCAGTCCAATACCCGTTCACCTGCTCAACCCGAAGCAGCCACCTTGCACACGTGCAACCTGAACGGTTTGTCCAGCCTCAGCCTTAAGCTCCCTGAAGCCATAGTACAAACACAATCACTTTTGAATACGAGAGACAGAAGTACAAAAGATCAGGGTTTATATTTAAGTTTACAGTACATACTGTTTAATACTGACATTTTTACAGGTCTTCTGGGACGCACTGTTTATATGGAATGTTTGTGCATTTGACAGCATCCTACACCTATTCCATTTAAAGAAGCTCATTTCAGAAAAGGGATGAAGCCAGAGATAAACTATCAACACAGCTCCAGGAATTGCATCAACTGAACGTTGTCCTTTGCAACTGGAAGTAGAGTTGAAAGTAGGACAGGAAATTGAAGAAAGCACTTTTTAAAAGTTATGGTTTAGACGTGCAAGCATCAGAGGCAAGGTGAGGTCTGTATCCTCTCCGCTTGAAGTGGCAGATAAGGCTGACTGAAAAGCAGGGCTAATCTACCCAGACTTCAGGGACACCACTGCACAAAGAGCTGGCCCATGAGGTGAGCAAGGACAAAATTCTTGAGTGCACAGAGGAGCAGCTTGGGGCAAGCCTTGCTCGCAGCTGTCTCGGAAGGAAGGAGCACTTTCCATAGGTATTAAAATCTGCTGAAACAGGTGAAAGGCAGAAGTCACTGAAGACTTAATTCATAGCAATCTACATAGACTAAGAATAAAGGAAAGTAAATGACTTAGCACAGGGGAAGTTTGAGGCAATGGGTCATGCAAAAAGGGATGAAAAGGTCACAGCAATTATGTGCAGCCTTTTGGATAAAAGATTCCACTGCCAAGTCTCTGGACATACTTCCAGCAACGTTAAGATGTTGCCTCCAGCTGCTGGATGACAGCACATCCTGGATTTACGAGTAGTCATTGTTAGGATGTACAGCCTGCATTTTGGGAGCTGTTGCTTTAGAACGTGCTCCGCTGCCATTACCCCACACCCTCTTCCTTCTCCCAGGGGTCATCATCAACACATGACAGACAGCTTTGAGGAAGGAAGGCCCATATTCATTCCTGAAGAACTTTAAGCAGACCAGAGATCAGGCTTTCCAGTGGCTACTCAACCACAGTGGTCTGGAAAGGATCTGTTCCCAGCTGACAGAGATATCAAAATTCCCAAGTGTGGTTTCTTAGGAGCAGGCTACACTCACAACACAGCAAGAGAGATGGTGAGCTTTTCCAGGCTTTTTGTCCCAGTATACATTATGCTTCTGCATTACCAGTTTCAGCCTTGGGATATTACTGATTTTTATTTTGCTCTTATTCCAGCTCTACTCAAGTTTGCATTTTTTATGCAAATATATGCTGACCATTTATCTCCAAACTGTCATTAAAGTGTCAAAACTGACTAGTTGCATTTGGGCTCAATTCCACTCAAGCTTGAGGTGGTCTCTCAGATAAAAAAAAAAAACACCCCAGCACAGAAAGTGGGGTTCCCATGCAGCCTGGAGCAGTTCTGGCTGCCTCATTCTCAGGAGAATGATGCTGTAGGATAGAGGGCCAGGCAATACCCACAGAAAGATCTACCTTATCCCAAGAGGCACATTTGCCGCCTCCTCTTTTGGTGAAGCAGTTGGGAGATCATCACTCAGGGAGCAGCACAGCATGGAGACATGCAAGACAAGTATGGTGAAGGCCGTGTTAGTCTGCCACGAGATAAGATGCACTGAAGTATGTGAACTCAAGCACTTAGTAGAACATTAAGTACTAAAATCAGACACTTTTCTCCGCTGTTGGCTCCTTTTTTGTACACCAATATGCCACTTTTTAAAAGAGATGTGCATTAACAACACAAACCCATCTAAAAAGTGACCCAAAACACACATCCAGCTTCTTTCTGTTCTAAATATCCAAATCACAGAATATTTTTCAAGATCCTACACATCATTGTTCAGAGGAAAAGAGAAAAGAAGTTCCAGAAACAAATTGCTTTGCAGTGTTTTATCAAAAGAAAGAACCTCTAGAAGTGACCAGATGATGCCGTGGTAAAGCCACCTACAAAACAAGACAAATTAGCATCACCCAGTGATTGTTGATCCTGGTGGCACTAGAGGCAAATTGGGAAGGGCTTTAGGGCAACTTTGTACTCACAGATTGTGAGCAGGAAGAAAGAGTTGCGAGCAGAAAGAAATAATTAGAAGACAGATAGTGAAGCAAGTTCCTTCCCTCTCCTCTTATTTTACGAATTTCTTCTACTATGGTGCAAATCCAGAACATTGATTCTAACACTATTTTACTGGATTTCCATTTGTTTTGCCTGGGCTCCTGCATTAATCCAAACAATAAGGGCCTTTAAAGCATTCATAAATAACCTGCTGCTGCTGCTGGCACCTAGGAGCCAAGCGCAGCAATGTTAAGCAACAACAAATTTCATAGTTCAAGAGGCACAGTTAAGGAAAAAGGTTGCTCAGAAAATCACTCTCATTTAGCATAAAGATCCTTAAAAATTGCATGAAATCAGTCAAGTAACTATAGAAACCAATTTCTTCAGCTCTGTATCACACGTCTCACACCTCAATTGTCTTTATTATCGTCTGCTGTCAGATCCTTAATCAGAAATGTGAACAGGCTTGATGATTTATTCAGTAGGGAAAAGAATCTGTAGGTCAAGTGAAAAATTTCACACACACACACACACACACACATCTTCAACCTTAGGTACTTTCATTTCATTCTGTTCCCAGTAGCTCTGGGGGCAACTCCAGTGAGATCCAATATTAAGGCTCAATTAAAATAAGCTCCAATTAGTGGAGCTTTTTCCTCTCAGGCTAGAAAAGTCAGGAAATGGATATTGGGAAATGTAAAAAGTCAGCTACTGAGAGGAGGCTGCAGACATAAATGAACTTATTTGTTGATTTCTACAGTTGCTATGCAGAGGCCTCTGGGAGTAAAAGCTTAACCAGTCTAAGCTATAAACTAAAACCCCTGCAGCTAAACATGAACTGTGTGAAACAAGGGCTCCATTCCAGAACAGAAAACTGCTGGGCCCAGAAAATTAAAAGCCAGAGGCGTTTTCCATTTAAAACTAAATCCCAGTACCGCCTCCCAGCCAAAGAATTATAAGCAGTATCAGATTTACAAAACGAACAATTACCCTGGAAAAATGTAGCCTATTGTACAGTCCCAGATGCTAAATCTCAAAGTTTCTTTTTTTTCCCCTCCCCCATTTTTTTAATTTTTTTTTTCCCTAATCCCACATTATATTCCTACCAAGTGTACTGCTGCAGTTTACAAAGGACTGTTTCTAGACAGGACTAAAACTACGAAAATAAAACATTAGAAAAGAGAGCTCATAATTCATTGACCTCATTTGAAGCACTGCCCTTGCCTGTGGCAGTTCCTGTCCTTCCCCAAGGCCTCTGCAAATGGTATGCAGCAGCAAAATAAACCCTGACCTAATTGCCAGGACAGGGCTGCCAACCTTCTCTCAACACACAAAGGCAAGCATGGTAACTGGAAAGTCCTACCTCTTTTGCTTTCTGCTTTAACTGCAGTTGTTCTGGATCTTCTTTATTGGAACGGCTCTACCAAAGGAAGAGGAAAAAGATTGCATAGAAATTACTGGCATCCAAACACCACGGTATCCGTTAAATATTTAATAAATGACAATTTTCTCTGATGATTGAAAGATTTAGCTCCGGGGATGAATGCCTCAATCCAGACTGGCTTCCCTCCCCCTCCGCGCGCATACGCGCACCCCCCTCCTCATCTGGGCCGGCTGCCTCTGCTCTAGCCTGAAGCAAGATTAAGCTGAAAATGATGCTAACGCTGTCAGTCAGGTCCAGTCTAGGCATGATGTTGTTCATGTCAGCAGCAGACACTTAAAAAGGACAGGAAGTATAGGAAAGAAAGTGAGTGATACTCGTGCAAGTACAACATGATTCTTTCACATCTAGATCAGGCTTCCACCCAAGGGGCTCCAGAATTCAGCTCGAAAGAAAGCAAAACAAACCCAAACAAACAAAAAAAACCCCAAAACAGAGAAGATGATCAAGTCACACTTGATGGAGCAACATCTACTGATTTTTTTAATTTATTTTCTTTTCTTCCTGTTCTTGCTGGGAGGGAAGGGGGAAGAAGGTTACTTATTCTGTACTGGCAGTGGGTCCATCAGGGGTTTGCAGACGCTGGGGTCCCAGCTCTAAGGCTAGCCCTCTGATCTCAATACAGAAAACAAAGACATCTGGCAGGGGGGTGGACCTCACCAGGCTCCAGCAGCTTGAACAAACCCAGTGAACCCATATTTTCAAAGTGCCATACACAGATATAGAGAAAGACATTCCAAATTCAGAGCCAGGGAGGATGTTTATGGCTCTCTGAATACTTATTTCGTTTTGACAGTAGGAATAATCACAAAACTGCTATGGTTGGAAAAGACCTTTAAGATCATCAAGTCCAACCATTATCTAACTCTATCAGGGCCACTACTACACCATGTCCTCAAGCATCACATCCAGACAGCTTTTAAACACATCCAGGGATGGCAATTCAACCACTTCCCTGGGCAGCCTGGTCCAGTCTTTGATAATACTTTTGGTACAGAAGTTTTTTCTCATGTCCAACCTAAACCTCCCCTGGCACAACTTGATGCCATTTCCCCTTGTCCTACCACTTGTGAGAAGAGACCAACACCCACCTCTCCACAACCTCTTTTCAGGTACTTGTAGAGAGTGAGAAGGTCTCCCCTCAGCATCCTTTCTTCAGACTAAAAATGTACTAACTTATCTTGGTGGTGGGAATTTGCTTTTTAGTAAATTTAAATGTCTCATTTATGGTTGGAACATACAAAGTTCAAAGAAACTTTCCACAAAACTCAGGAGCATGCAGATGACCTTCCTATTTCAACCTGCATTGCAGATTGTCTAAACAAGCAGATAATTATTTTAATATTTTATTCAATACTACCTCTTCTGATTTCATTAAAATGGGAAAATTATCATAAAAAACAAGAGAGCATAGAAAAAGCTCTGATTCCCCTTAAGTTCCTGACAAAGCTGTCCTTGATTTCAAAAGGAGAGAGGTTTGATTGTTTTCTTCAGTGCTTATCTAAATCCTTGCAAAACAGAAATGTTACAATTTTGCACTAGGACTTACCTAGGACTATCAAGCCTCCTTCAGAACAGCAATGCTTCAGCTGCTGTTACTCTGAGCAAAGGCAGTTACAGGTTTGCTTCTGACATCTGTATGTGTTTTAAGGCTGAGCTGAAGTCTTGGTTAAACAGCATTTGTGGCAATAGGGTTACCTCACAAGTGACAGCCATCACCGCCGCTTTCATCTCCCTCCCAGAGTATCCTCTTTGATGGCTTTCAGGAAAAAGAAATATCCCAACATCTTTCCACAGGGACTGCACAGAGAACCCCAGAGTGGTGAACTAGAGGGTAAATTTGCTCTCTATAACAGTTTCCTTCTGTCGGAGAGCATGGCTGGAAAACTCAACTCTGAAGCACTGGGTCAGGAAAAGCCACTTCCATCTTGAAAGCACTGTTGCTTGGTAGGGGCTTATGACTAGTCCAACAAGGACAGATAAAATGTTCAGTATTGGACATCATTGTAGTTAGCAAGTTAACTCATAGAAGAGGTACTTTAACATAGTTTAAAGGCAGCATTTGACCTACCTTCAAAGGTAGTAAGTGTTGTCTTTTAGCACACAGGGCTTTTGAAAGTCAGACAACTTTTATCTCGGTGTCATGGATGGTGGTGAAATGTGTTGTCTCCACCTGACAAATGTAAAAAGCAGCAACTGACTAGTGAAAAATTCTCCCTAAAGTCTAATGATCTGTTATTCATCACTGTTTATCAGTGCCCCTACTGTATATTTGCTGTGCTGTCATGGAAACAGCCATTCAGCCAACCAATTAAGAGCAAATTAAAGTCATGCTGTCAAGATAAGCATATGTTAGAAATTAATTTCTTACCTATTTCACAAAAAAATCCCCAAAATACCTTTAATTCTTAAGAATCCTATTTGTATTCATCTTTTTGGAAAAAACCCCAAACAAACAAAGAAACTATGCCATAAATACACAAACCAAGAGAAAGCTATGTGGAGTCTGTGCCTTCATGTGACCTGTATACAATGGATCACGAGTGACTTTACAAGTGCATTTAAATAAATTACTTAATTATAGTTTGCCTTGGTTGCTTTACAGTCCTCACACAGGAGTGGTAGATTCCATCTAGTTCTGGATGTCAACTATTTTTTTATATGGCAAAAAGGCACAACAGTGCACTTTATGCCATACTAGCTCTACAATCTGTCCCAAATAGTCAGGAGACTCATCAGTAGCTTCTCCATGGATGTGGTTTCATAGCAGGGTGGAAGGTGCTCTGGCCCTGTCTTCCTCTCTTCCCATCCCCTCTCCAGCTGCATCCCTGCTTGTTCCTTGCACTGACCCAGGTATACATTTGATCTGCCTCTGATGTGAAGGAGCAACACGGGCTGGGTTCATTTTCTCCCTGAACGTGGTCAGATGAGCACTACTTCCACTGCATAGCAAATGGGGATAGTACGTTACCTGGAACGGCATCCTCAAGTTGGGATGTGTCTCCATAACATAAGTGCTAGGGCAAGAAGGGCTCCAAGATGAAGCCTGGTGCAGTTTAAGCTCTCTCAGCCATCTAACTTTTAAAATCTGTATTATTCCCTTTATGGGAAAATTTTTCTGCTCCATCACTCTCAGTAGAGTTCCTCAAGAGAAGCAGTCTTCTCTGCCTCAGCCCCACCATGTCGTCTCTTGCCATGACGTATATTCTCTCCCCTATTCACGTGGTGGCAGGCAGATATGCAGCAATGGAGTCAATCTGGGCAGTTTCCTGTCCTAGGGGACCCTCCACTAGCACTTTGTGGCTCTATTAAAGCTTCTTGTTGCTGCCTTAGCAGTGAAAAAAGCTGTGCTGCACAAGGGAATCTACTCAACAGACCCTTACTAACGTGTTGCTCACATGGAGGCAATGCAAAAACCACCTCCAAAGTCACGGGAGTCAAACTCGAAACCTAGACAGAAAATAAGAGGAAATCAGAGCCCGGATGGATGACTTTTCCTGTACTATTCCTATATTCAGATGAAGAAGGTGAAATAATAAATCAGTGTTAATATGTGTGGAGACCTGGAATGTGCTGCATCTTTCCCTGGTGATGTATGGTCGAGAAAATGGCCGATGAAAGTAATTATTTATAGCAAGCATAAAACCAGTGCTAGTTAGAACTCAATAGCTGTCACCATCACTTTAACAAAAGCTTGTAAGAGAGACACCAGTTTGATGGTGTCCTAAAATGAGCTGAACTGTAGAGAACTGCAGTTTTGTTTCAGATATCAAGAAAATCATCAGAGTAACAGCAGTAATCAAAATGAATGAACCCTACAGAAACACAATGAGTACAGAGCTATCAGCATCTTTGTTTCTCCTGTTCCAGCTGATCCCACAAAAGAGAGTACTGAATAAGAATCCACTGCAACTATGCACACTACACACGGTACAGTTCGTGTGAGACTTTCTACTTATTCTAATTCTCTTATTCACCTGGGAGTGTTTAGCCTGTATACAAAGAATGCAGAAGAGTTAAAATATGTTTTTTTAAATGATCACTTTGTTTTATGACCTGTATTTATGGGTGCATTTTAGGTTTTCTGTGCTATTGCCAAAGTTCAATGTGTAACAGTCACATCAAGTGCCCTCACCCCTTCAGAACAGACAATGTTGGATTCATTGTGTCTCCATACTAGATGTGAATTTCTGCAGTAGTTTGTTTTCCTCTCCAACTGAATGAGAAGTGTTGCTCAAATATGTTTTACTTATACCCTCTTTCAATTTCACATACTCGTGCATTAAACTTGCCTTAACTCACGATGAATGAGTTTCAGCAGCAGTCTAAACTAAAATACTACGCTGATACAGCAGCAGCACTTCAGGAATAGAATACTGCAAATTATGCCCCTGCAACGAAGTTCTCCTCTGGTCTCAGCATGGATCACTGCAGTCCTTTCCTGTTGTGTCCCATGATCTTCTTCAAATGTCCTTCGCTGATGCTCCCCGCCTTCAGAAGCTGCAGACATCTGTGTCACTCTTTTATCAAACAACACAGATGCTGAATTTATTCCAAAAGGCAATTCAAGAAGTCTCTAGTGACTTTATATGACTTTCAAAGCACTAAACATATTAGGCTCATCTAATGTAAGACACCAGACCTACAGCTTGCCTCTGATTCAGAAGTGCTTTGCATCTTTGAAGCCTTGAAGTAATCTAATCACGTATGGATGTGCGCAAGGCTGCAGAAGCCACAGCAATCTTAAACTTTGGTCTGAATTCTTCGTAACGAATCAGCCTGTGAGCTTGTCTGCTTCATTACTTTTACAGTGGCTTTTTCTCTTGATCTAATTTTTTTATTACTTTTTCTTTTTTCTTGGGTATGAGCTGGCAACCAGATCCTGCCCTGCATCAAAAGGACTGTGGCCAGCAGGTCAAGGGAGGTGATTCTGCCCCTCTACTCCACTCTGGTGACACCCCACCTGCAGTACTGTGTCCAGCTCTGGAGCCTTCAGCATAAGAGAGAAATGGACCTGTGGGGCGGATCCAGAGGAGGCCACAAAAATAATCAGAAGGATGGAACACCTCTGCTATGAAGAAAGGCTGAGAGAGTTGGGGTCGTTCAGCCTGGACAAGAGAAAGCTTCAAGGAGACCTTATTGTGGCCTTTAAATACTTAAAGATTATAAGAAAGATGAGGAAAGACTTTTTAGCATGGTCTGTTGTTACAGGACAAGGGAAATGGTTTTCAACTAAAGAGGGGAGATTTAGACTAGACTTTTTCTTTAGATATAAGGAAGAAATTTTCTACCATGAGGGTGATGAAACCCTGGCCCAGGTTGCCTGGAAGGGTGGTAGAAGCCCCATCCTGGAAATATTGAAGGTCAGGTTGGACAGGGCTCTGAGCAACCTGCTCTAGTTGAAGGTGTCCCTCCCTGCTCACTGCAGGGTGGGGTTGGACTAGATGACCTTGAAAGGTCTCTTCCAACCCAGAACATTCTGTGATTGTATGTTATGGTAAATAGCAAAAGGGATAAAAATGTCATACATCTGTACATAGTTCAAACTGATATTCTATTTCTAATAACATCATTATTTAATTTTTGCATTAATCATGTCTTGAGACACTTGTGACGATGATTAGTTATTCATATGCTAACTTCTTTAGCTGTGTTGTACAACATTAAGCATACATCTGTTTGTATATGGTTTATGATCTCACAATGCATTTTATCCTTATTTTTAGAAACAGGAAATTTAACAAAACAAACAGTAAAAAAAAAACAACTGCAAGAGCTGCCTGGCCATCAGTGATACTTTTAGGAACACTGAACTCATCAACTTATAAATGTTTTTGCTATGTGATATCAATTGTCCTTGGAATATTCCTCTCCTTTGCCTTGAACCTGGGTGGGGTGTCACCAGCTTCCAGCTCCCTGCTGTGGTGGAATTTTATTTCAGAGTTCATTGCAATCCTGCTCTGAGATACTGTCTTTTCTTCCTTGTTAAAATTAGACTATAGTACACTACCTCCCATACTATTCCCACTGCAGTTCTTGTATACATATCAGTGACCAGCCTGCATTCCACTGCATACAGAATAGTACAAAGTCCAAACATTCTGCCCGTTTCTTAGACAGGAAGGTGCATGTTGCACAGAAAAACGCATCCAAGGGCAGAGCACACTGTTACCATGAGAGCACCCCCACAATACTCCTCCCGTGCTCTCGGGGGTGATTGACTCTCAAACACACTGCTTGCTGCCCCAGAAAAAGGGCTGGGAGATCTAACGGCTGCAGGACGACAGCAGCGAGTCCCCTTGTGCCCTGCCAAGGGTGCCCTGCCAAGGGTGCCCTGGCCTTGCTGCCTTGCCCCTGCAGCAGGCACCCCAATAGCACCCACCTCACGAGCAGCTGAAAACAGCTTTACCAAGCAAACCCGCCGGGTTTTACAGCATTTTCATATTAAGCACTAGGTGTCACTAGCATCCTCTTAACGCAGTGGGTTGGAATCGGCTGCCCGGTGATTCTTCAGCCCCGTGTCCACACGCAAAAGGCGTTTTCAGTGCCTGCACTTGGCTGCCAGGGGCCCTGCAAATCCTCAGCTGATAGCCGAAGGTGTTTGCAGAGGCTGCCCAAATGATGTGTCTGCATGGGAAGCAGCAAGAACAAGTATTTTCACAAACACAATTTTTGTCTCTTTCGTGTGTCCTCATTGGTGTCAGACAAGCACAGGAAAAAAATCTAACCCAGAGAAAAATAATGAATTACCCAGTTCTCACACGATGAGGTGTGATGTATCTAATCCACACGGTCCCGTCCCTTCTCTGAAGGAGAAAGGCTGTCCAGCAGTGATCAGGTCATACCTGTTTATCTGTGCTGGGGAGGGCACAGAGCAGAGGTTGCTTTGGAAGAGCCATAAACAAGAATGGTGTTTTAGCTCTAGTGCAAGCAAATGCAAATATTGCCAGAGGTTTAAAAACAAAAGTGACCATGATCATTAAGTAAGGTTTGATTAAGTGATCTTGGTTATTTTTCTCTCCTTTGGGCACGCATTAACAAGTTCTTTGTTCCAAAGTTTATACAACACAGTCCTGCGTCATGATGCAAGTTCAACCTCTGCACAGACTTTTTCCCTCTCTTCAGCAAGTCTGTGGCTGGTGGCAGCAGCCAGGAGTCCTGGCACGGGCAAGGGAAACACAAACAGTGCCCGATGGCAGACGAGAAGGTACCTTTCAGCTTTTATGATAGCCCTTGGAAAGAACTGTGGCATCCTCTTCTCAGAACCTACTGCCAGACACTGGAAAATGTGCAGGGTGAAGCACAGACCGGTAAATGGGCAGCACAGCAGCTGTCCCTCCCTCCAAAAGTCAAGGAGAGCTGAAAGTGGCCTGGCATGGATGAGAGTCTATCTAAGAACTGGCAGAAGACTTTCCCTGCCCGTTTGGGGTTTTGTTGTGAGCGGACAGATGGAGAGTTGCCCCCAGTTTTCAAGGTATACAAAAGGGTACGCAAATGTCTGAGCTCAGAGGTCAGACCTCTGAGATGTGTCGAGATATGTGACTTAGGTATCATACACTGTGCTAAGGATGAACTCATTTAATAGCCTCAGAAAGTCTGAAAAGCAATTATAAATGCTAAGTTTAGCACTAAGATGCTCTTTATGCCTATGCAGAACTGATCACTCTCGGCTTCGATTCAAGACATGTCCCATGTCCATCTCCACGACTGGCATCTACTCAGACAGAAAGCCCCAAGGCTCCTTCTCATCCTTACACACGTCACCCAGTGGGGGTTTCCTGATCAGTCAGGATAATTTGGGGCATCCGATCCAGGGCAGGAAAGAAATAATTTTATATCTCATCTTTTTAAAGCATCATCCACTCCCTTTTCTTAAGGAGCACATGGAGAATCTCATTAAGAATCAGCCACACTGAGCTGAATGGCAATTATTAAAAACTCAGGAATTACTTTCTTCCAAAAATAAAAATACACCCAAGTTTGCTGTTTCCTCTATCTCCCCCTCCTTCCATGCACTTCAAGTGCTGATGAAGGAAAGGGGTTCATACTGTGCTCCAAAGATCCACCACCTCTGCCCCAACCCAGACGCCTGTTACCAGGTACCAGCAGCCTCTCCGTGTTGCAGTCTTGGGGCTGTCAGTGAAAGCACAAAGGCAGAGCCCAAGCTGTGTTTTTCTGGCGAGGCATGAAATGAAAATGAGTAGAAAACAAACGATGCCGTTCGAGATAAAGCCATCGAAGGATGAAATCTGTAATAAAGCCTTGATTTCTGAATTGTTCGCTCTTCCTTTATCCTTTCATTGTGAATAAAGATTCCATAGAAAAAGCTGAGCTGATTTATGTAGAAATCAACCAAGTAAAATGGCATATTTAAAATATATTACAAGTTTATGTAGTGGATTAGTACAGAAATATTTTTTTCCATATTCAATCAATTTTATACATTTAAATGTGTTCTCTACAGAAAGCAAGCTAAGCTTTGGTTTTCTCTCCAGAACGAACCCATCTTTCTGATCAAAGGGAATACACTGATATTCAAAATTTTGCCAGTCCCTTTGTTCCCCCTTCCTAATGCAGAGATTCTCACTAACGACTTTTCCAGAGTGCTGAGAGCTGATATAACTAACAAAGTCATACATTTGAAAATCTAATGCAGCTTCCAAGGATGACAATGCTTATGTGTGCATACTTCAGAAAGCCATTTGTTTACTTGTCTCAAAGAGCTTATCTGGTCCTCGCTGCACCATGCCACACGCACTCAGAAACATGGATGTCCTCCTGTCTCACACTAGAAGAGATATTTGCCTAAACTGATGGAGAGAAACTTCCCATTAAAAACGCAATGGCAAAGAAGTTTCAAAGTGTCAATATCTTTCCTAATACCATCTCCCTACACTGCCTTTAATTTTTTCAATACCTTTCAAATGTTCAGTTTTGGGCAAAACAGCAGTAGCAAAATCATGAGTACTGTTAGCATTGTAGTTATATTAAGTCCAGTAAGCACATACTTATTTTTGTCCCAAATATTTCAACTTTCAAGTCTCAGCTGAAGTGCTGATTCACCAGTGGTGTGTACTGCACAAAGTTTATGTTGCATGCAAACTTTATCTACTTACTCAGAAGCTGAACAAGACAAATTCTGAATAATAGTTAACGGTTGTTTGAGATATTTCAACATTATCCACAAAATCCTGATGCCACTGAAATCACTAGGAACTCTATGATAAGTTTTAACAAAACCAGTATTTTCTCTCTCTCTCTCTCTCTCTCTGGTCCAAGGATGATGTTACTCTTTTAAAAAAACTTCCTTAATCAATTTTTTTCACTAATTTCTTCAGGAAAGAAACCGACCCAAAATGTGTGATTCACAAAGTAACTTATTCACCTAACAGGTGAATAAACACTTGCTATTTTGGCACAGGACAGCTTCAACCCTGCAAGCAATAGCAAAACTAGCCTAGCAACCCAGGATGTGCTGACAATTCCCCAGAGCAGTCAGGAACATGTTTGTGACAATCACCAGGCACCGCCTCCAGAGCGCTGCAGCACTGATGGGGATGCAAAAGGTGGGGTACCACCTTCTCCTCCCTGCTGTGCTCACACCCTCCAGACACCCTGTGCCCCAACTCTTGCACCTCCTGCTGTTGTTCAGAGGAAAAAAGGGTATGTATTTAGCTTCCCAGCCTGTCCATTCTGTATTTCTTTCTGCACCATAGTGCTGTATTGATTCTCTGGAGAATGTTGCATCTTCTCTCGTCCTTTCCATTACCTTCTGCATGATAAATTTTTTAGCCTTCGCATTTGTAAACAGCTTAGATGATTTAGCTTCTCTTCCATGCCAACTATTAGACACAACCTTCTATTATTTCCAGTTATCAAACTGCAAAACTTAATTCATCCTTCCTTACAGTCTGAGTTATTAGCAGACCCATCTGTGTGGTGCACCAGCCTGTGCGATCAGGACACACGTCTGTTTCAAATCTGTTGATTATCTGCAGATCAAAGTCCCAACTGACTGTGGCCATTAACACCTTTCAGCACAAGAACATAATTCAAAATAGACTTCTGATAAGTTTGGGGTTTCTGTGGGGGTTTTTTGTTATACTAAGAGTCTGTTTCAAATGACCATTTTCTCAAGGAAAGTCCAAGTGCTTAAAAGCTCTTGGGAAACAAGTAAAAAAAAGGACTGCGGTGCAATAGGACCCAGGGCACATTTCTGTGGCTGTTTATTCAAGTCTTCCAAGAAACAAAAGGGAGTGACTGGCAACATTTTGTATTCCAGCTCCAACATCTTGGGCACAACCTGTATTTTCCTTACACAAAATATCTTGTGCCCCAAACTTCCCTCCCTTTTTCAATCCTTCTCAGGACTTCATGGTAACAGACCTTCCTCACTTTTTAAATGTGACAAAATATTGCTTTTCTCAATGTGTTCAAAGTGGTCATGATGGCTGTCAGCCTCCACTGCATTAGTTTGGAAATTATGTAATGCAGATGATAAAGATTTTCCTGCCCCTTTGTGCCCCAGGACAGTCACAAATTAACATCTGTTCTGAGCAAGTTAACTATTTAATTGCTTTTCAAAGTCAGATATATCGATTGTGTAATTTTCTGTTTGATTCTCCTTGCTAAAGCTTCTCTCTATTTGAAACTCCTTGGTAAAGCAACACTAGATCACAAAAATGTTGGCTGAAGTGAGTCCAAGCTCAATATGCAACACCGAGCCCTAGTAAGAAGATAAATCTTTCTGGGCTATCATCTTTTTGTTCTCACATTTCACTGAAATACGTTACCCGCTGTGAGGGGAGGAAAAGCCTCAAGGGCTCTTGGTATTTCTCAGCTGTGAATTTCTAGCTACTTGCTGTATTTATGGCTACATTATCAGTCTTCATCGGGATGCAGTAAATACCTTTGCAGAGGTCAGTATCTTGGATTTAGTTCAATTGTTATTTTCAGTGGTGATAGAAACTTGACTTAAATCACTCCTGTCATGTACTTGAGACATTCAGCTTGTTCCACCACCTTCCTCTCCCTTCTTAAATGAAGCACAGATCCCCTGCTTGGAGCCACTGAGAATTAGGGGCCTTGCTTTGTTGCCATCCTGCCAGCTCTCCTTCGGTCGTTTTGTTCCCCTAGCACTGGTGTGATCCTTCAGACTCCTTAGATCTGTGTTCTGACACTTCATTTAATTTCACCTTGTTTTACAACTCCATGGCCAGTGTCCCTGAGTCCCTTTTCTTCCTATCTCCCCCATCCTTGGAATACTACAAAGAAAAGCACCCTTCTGAAAATCCATCCTCTCCCATGTATACCTTCTGGTTTATATTCAAGCAAAATCATTGTTTTTCCACGGCTCAGTCTAACCCAGGCTTCAATACAGAGCACCATAGCACTCAGCCATGCAAGATTTTTGTAGCATCCAGATTTTCAGATTTTGTACTGCCTGGATTCCTGTCACTTTCTTCTCAGTGAAAACTGATGCTCCCTACACGGACTCTTCCCTCTATCTTTCCACACCTACGCCTTCTACCCACCTCCACATGCTTCACTCCTGTACTTGACAGAGACCTCTATTTAGCCTCATTAAATCAGATCCGTGTGCCCTCTTTATAAGAATAAATTATGTATTAAAAAAAAAATTAATTGGGCTGAAATGTAACCCCCTGGAACATTCTTGCTCAGAGCAGGTGTAATTTGTAAAATGTGCTAGCAGCTTGCCAGCCCGAGACACAAATCTCCCTCTCAAACTCTTGTTTCTGCTGTTTTTCAGTCACTTGTTGTAATTTCAAACTTGTTGTAGTTTCAAACTCTAACCTGAAGTCCTCGTTAATCTCCACCTAGGAGAAATACATCCACAGCCCTCATTCCTTTCAAGAGCTGATTTCTCCTGCTCCTTGTCATATTTCCTCACTTTCACTTGTTCTTGACTCTTCTCTGTGATCTAGCAGTTTCCTATCACCCCCAGACGACAAGGTTTTGTAAATAGCAACCCTTTCAAATTGTGTATCTGTCTTTCTTCTGGACATTTTCTTGGGCATCTCTCTTAGAAACTCTATTCTGGTGCAGAGAAAGTCACATTGCCTTTGTGTCCAAAGTCCCTCTTTGGAGAACAAGTGTTCAGCTCTGCTGGCTCTGCTTGAACTTACAAGACACTGTCTCCTTCTCCTGTTCCTTTCAGGTGGTCACTCAGCTCTGCTCACACCCATTGAAATACCAACCCCGGACTGCAAATGTGGCAACTGTCAAAACTCTTTGCCTTAGCTTTCAGCCTGCAGAAAGTTAGTGTTACTTCTCTCAGTGCTTACCTCCTACCCTCTTCTGACTTCTTCAAGCAATGTTTCTTCTTCCTTAACCTGTGTAGCCATCCTTTTCCTTTCTTATATCCAACCCCTTTGGCTAAATAAAATCCATTCACTGGAAAGAAAGGGTGATGTCTTCCTCTTCTTCTGCAGTCATAGCACACCCGTTTCTAAGAACTTGCTTTCACCAACTGCAGGACAAAAGGGACCACCATGTGTTCCTAATACGACCTCTGGTACATCAAAGGACCATGAAATATGCTTGTATTTCAGGGCAGATCCTTTAGAAGAAGATCCAGGTTTAGTTTTTAATCTTTCTATTGATACAGAATCCAGAAGTAAACATTGGTAAATTGATTCACTGTAGCTTGCAGAGTGGTTTTACTGCCCGATTTCATCCACTGGACCTTGTTAAGACCTTGTTATGCTTTTTTCTGGAGAGTGAAGAGACTTCTGTCCTCCAAGTAGAACAACTCCCACATAGGCCTTTCCTTAAAATAAGTCAGCTGAGAACCCCAAACTATGAGTCATGCTTTCGAGGGCTTTAATAGTCCTCATAACCTTCTCCCAGTTTTAAATAATCCTTCTTTAATTGTGTAAATGACAACTGGCAGGATGGAGACACAGTTTTCTAGCATAGGTTGCACGGTGCTAAAGAACAAAACTTTCCCTGCTCTCTCTATCCATGGCACGTGCACTGCAATTTAAGTACCAGAAACCTTCCAGTACTGGAAAGATAAGCATGCTGAGAGCTCTCATCCCATGGACAGAAGCAAAGAAACTTACATTTCTGACTGCCATTTCTAATACTTACATGAATAATGTTTCCTTTGGATTGACAAAATCCACAGAGACCTTGACATCATAGCCCCACTTCATTTCCTCTTCACCCAATACTTTTGACAGCATTGGCGAATGTGTTCTTGCAAATCTAGGCTCTCCCTTGACCTGTGTATGGTTTGTTCTCTGGCTTCTACACAATTTCCACACTCTGTGACAAGTGGAAATGGGCCCTGGAACCAAGGGAGTTCCCCATTCCTGAGTGACCTCGACAAACCATCAGGTCATCAAAACTATTCTCCAGCCAGACAACTATCTATTTACTAGTCTCATGGATAAAAGCAAGTTTCTTGCTCAGACATTTCATTAGCATAGATGCTCCTGTCACATTCACAGACACCTTCAATTGGTTCCTGAGTTCTTTCCCTTGATTTCTTTTCAGAGATTCTTACTGGAAGCAGAATCAGATGAAAACCTGAACAATACTGTGCCATACAGTTCACTGTTTGAGGAGAAGTTACAAAGTGTAAAATTAAATGTGAAAGTTTTGTCATATACTATTTTGTAAAACTTACATCAAAATCTCCAGAGCTTTTTACATGCCAAAATATTGACAGTTCAGCTCTATAGGCTCAGAGAATTCCTTGGCCACCTCCCTCTACACTCTTAGATACAAGATACTTATTCCTGCCAATTAATTATTTCTATCTGCTCTTGAAACTTAGTTGCTGTTAGAATGCAAAGTATTTCCTGCTCATTGATGACCACATCACCTGGATATTTCCCCAAATGTAATGTAAAGAGAAATGTAATTATTTTTAGTCTTTTTTACACTGTTCAAATTTTACCAAATTCTTCTAGTAATGAGATCATGCCATTCTCACAAAGATCATGAAGAACTGTGTACAGGAATTTCTACTTCATTCCATTGCTACGAGTTTGTTGTTTGACTTTCTTTACCAGTTTTCTATATTAACTGATTTTTGATGTGCCCACAATACTACCTAAAAGGAAAAGAGAAATTTGACATAGTTTTATTGTTTTGTTTTATTTTCTTCCTTCTAAGTGGCACACTCTCCTTCCTTATTTGCAGAACTGTGGTTTTTTTCAGTAAGTGGTAGAATTTACTTGAATGTTCCCAGTTAATAATTACGTTTTTTCCTCAACATTTTGTGAGTTTGGATTTAACTTTCATCTTTTTCTTAAAGCTGAAAGTTCGAATTTGTTTATCACCAGCCTGAGCATTATTCTGTTTGCCCATAACAAGTGTTAACAAGTTAGAGATCACTTTGCTCTGAAGTTACCACCAGACTTTGTCTACCAATCAATTCATTTTCATATTTCAAGATGAAGTTTAATACAGAAATCTCCTGAGCTGGACACTGCACTTCTTGATTTAAGAAACTGTCATCTGTAACATTTAAAAATTCCAAGGACATTTTATTATTGGCAGCATGAGACTAGCAGCACAATACACTCAGGTGGAAGTCCTCCATGATAAAATGCTGCTTTTTCTACACATTATAAATAGCTGTTTAAGACATCAATTACCCTGATCTCCAGAGCAATGTCTGTGGCAGACATTGTCTTGAGCTTTTTCTATTAGGGCATTGATCCTTAAACATTCATGGGTACATGACTCAAGGTCTGCATAAAATGCCAATGTCTCTGAATTTCCACACCTTCTACTACCCGTTCATTCCTGGATGTTTCCTTACCCCTTCCTTATTTCTTCCCCTATTCCTTCAGAGAAAGGATTTTCCTTCTTTTCACACCCTTCTCTGCCCCTTTCAGCCTTCTGTCCCCCTCACTCACACCCCACCTCCTTCATTCAAGTCCCTGTTACTCTACCAGTAAATCCACTTCCAATATATCAGCACCCTCATACCTTATCACCTCCATTCCTTCTTCCTCATCACTTCCTTATCACCTCCATTTCTTCTTCCTCCCTCCAACCAGGACACTCATACACTATCTTTTCCTTATATGCTTCTCATACATTATTTTTCGTTTAGGGAAAAAAAAAAAAGACTCCTAAAAAGACTCCTTACTTTGCTTGAGGATTATTTGTGCTAATGTAATTAATAATACATTTGGAAAAATAACTCCATAAATTGTTCGGTTCAAATGCAACAAATGCAAATGTTTGTAATTCCAAAGCAGTCAAAGAATAATGAGACTTTTTTCCGCCAAAGTATGAAAATTCATTTAGAACTGAATACAAAGTACAGACAGAAAATTCTGCTTTGAGACAGGAAAGAAAAATAACCAGAATCTCCTACCAAGTCCCTGATGGCTGAATGTGTGAAATTAATCACTGACAGGTGGAGAGGACAATTCTCCATGCAGTGCTGAGCTTCCTATTCTCTGAATGACAGCCAGTTAGAATAAGAGAGCCAAAGATAATAAGAGGTGCTTTGCTGCATTAACTTTCTGATCAGTAGCAGTGCACCTGCAGCAAAAAGAGGTTTGCCCAAAACCTGAACTGGGAGTACATCTGCAATAAGTATATATTAATTCTGTACTTGCATTTCCTTTGGAAGTCTTCCAAAGTGCTCTTGTCATTTGTCACAGCCCTGGTCAAACTCCTCCCTCCCCAGCATTCACTACACTTGAATGTTGGGTGCAGACTCTGAATTGATGTGGTTTTGTCTCTCCTTTATTCTGTGCAGGCTCCTTGGTCTTCAACCCCAAGCCTTGTTTTGTGGGAATACCCGACCCCATAAGACCCTTTGATTTAGCTGCTCTGTGCTCAAACCTCCTGCATCTCTGAGACATTCTGTGAGTTCAGTCACCATCCTGGCCAAAAATATGTCTCTGTGGGGTACCCAGGAAAAGGCAAACGTGGAACCATAAGAGAGGTATCAAATGAAACAACCCCACATCAGGTTCAGAAGAAACAAACAGTCAAACTGTGGAACTCGTTGCCATGGTGTGGTCTGGATGCCAAACACAGCACTGCCATGCCTACCACTGCATATAGTCAGGAGGCAAAAAACAGTCCCCAGTGCCTGTTAAAAACAAGCAGAAAACAGTGGTTGATGAAATCTCTGAGTTGCAGATCACTGAAGATTGGCATAATAAGCATCACTGTATGCTCTAAAATTTTTTCTGAGCACACAATATTGTCCTCTGTCAAAGCAGGCTGCTGGGCTAAACTCAAAATAGCTGTGTACTGATAGCGTAAAACAGGAGGGATTTTGCAGAGAAGTGTCTATAATATTTTTTCTGCTTCAGACAATAGTGGTAAAATAAAGATACAGAAAGTGATAAATTCAACGAAGCAAATGAGTGCCTGTTTCTTTTCTATTGAAGAGAAAGAAGAAGGATTTATTTTTTCTAAGATTTCTGCCTTTCTCTCTCTTCTCACAATGGTAGCTAAGAAAGTCTCCTTTGTATACACCTCAGTCTTTTAGCAGGATGAAACCCCCCTCTTCAGCTCCAAATCAACGAATGAACTCCTCCAGCCACTGGTCAGTTGTCTTCTAACCAATCCACCCTGAAGGATTATCCTGGTTCAGCTGGAATAGGGTCAGTTTTCTTCCTAGTAGCTGGTACAGTGCTGTGTTTTGGATTTAGTAGGAGAACAATATTGACAACACACTCCTTTTTTTAATTGTTGCTAAGTAGTATTTATCCTAAGTCAAGAATTTTTCAGTTTCCTGTGCTGTGTCAGCAAAGAGGTGCACAAGGAGCTGGGAGGGAGCATGGCCAGGACAGCCAGAGGGATATTCCCTACCATGCACAGTATATAAACTGGGGGGAGTTGGCTGGAAGGTGCCAAGCACTATTTGAACATGTGGTTTAAAGGTTAGCATATGGTGAGCAACTGCAGTGTGCATCACTTGTCTTCCTTTGCTTTTATTTCACTCTCTCTATCTTCATTACAGTTATTATTACTATCATTATTACTACTATTGTTATTATTCTATTTCCCTTTTATTACTATTATTAAGCTGTTCTTGTCTCAGTTATCTCAACCCACAAGTTTTCCTTGTTTTCAGTTCTCCTGCCCATCCCACCGGGTTCAGGGGGGGAGGAGTGAGTGAGTGGCTGCCTGGTGCTTACCTGCTGACTGGGGTTAAGTTAATTGTAAGTTTAACTCCCCACACTGCTACACGTGTGGTTTAAAGGAGTAATGTCACCCGAATAAAGGTAGATACTTGTAAGATGGAACGAATCAAATGCTGGATGTACATTATCTGTCCTGCAGGTTAGAACAGCAAATGTAGGATAAGCATCCTAAACTGATGGCAAAAATATTCCTAAATAGTAGGTATTTGTCCAGATGGGATTTAGGTTTCTCTACATAGTGTTAAACATTTGAGAAGTTTTGAATTCCATTTCTCTTTTGTCATGGATATATATAAACATGTATATAAAATATTACAGTATTTGAAAGTCACACAGGACACACAAGATGAATTTAAGAAGCATGTTTGCTTACTGAATTTCTTATCCAGATTTTGAAGTACAGCTCTGTGTTCCATGTCACTCAAATGGCAGTATTTAAAATCACTGCTAACACCTTCAGAAGCTGATAAGCTTGTTTCAGGGCTGTCAGCTAAGTCCCCATACCTTTATCTGGAGTTTTCATATGCTGCAAAGTTTAGTGACTGCTTACCTCATATCCACAGAAATATTTCAACATTCTCTGCAGTTCAATCAAAAAAATCTTTCAGGATCCATGTGTGTCCTGGGGCAGGATTAAAGCCAGTGCTCGGTAGTGCACCAAATTAGTCTTTCTGGTGGCTTGATTGCTTTAATCCCTGTTAAAAAAAAAAAAAAGGAAATAAGAGAAAGCTGACATCTATAAGGATGTGACAATTTTTTATAAATATGAACCCAATGCCGAGACTACAGGCGATCCACAACCCCTTCTCTAAAGCTCATGGTGTCCTCTACTGATCTCAATGTACCAGTCATTCTGAGGGCCAGCTATCCTGGTTACCTCATTGCTGTTTGTTTGCAAAGCAGAACCCAGGTTCACTGGTTATAATACAGTGATTAAAACAACACTTGCCACTTATTGTTGCATCCAGTCTTTCTCCTGTACATGCTACTGTTGTCCTAGCTGTGGTGTAATTAGTTTGGCTCTCCAGTCACTGAGGAGAGCTTGCGTGGGTGGGAGCACTGCTGCCACCTGCTCCTGTTGCTTTGTCAGAGAGCTGTGCCTGAAAACTAATGCCTGCTAAAAACTGGAACAACTTCCCACTTTTTCACGTGGGAGCAGAATGAAGCAGAGGTAAATCATAACTTCCCACATTACTGCAATAGCAAACCATAGCAGCAAGAAAGGGGAGCACTGAGTAGGGCCAGGTCTTTGCTTAGTGTACATTTCTGCTCCTTCATTTACTTTGGAAGAGTCCATTCACTGCAGTTGAGGATCTGGCCCTTGTCAGGGATTTTAAAATGTTGAAAAATAGTTATTTATAAATAAGTAGATTTGCTGCAAGCTCTTTTCCTTTTGATGAGGATTTTTTTTTTTTTCCTAGTATTCATTTCAAGAATGAACAGTGCTGTAACTCCTTATTATGTATTACTTTTCCTTTGTTTGCTTGTTGGTTCATTTGTCTGTTCAGCTATGTGTCAGTATGATATTTTTTATGCAAGTGAGTTCCTGCCTGCACTTGGAGCTGTCGCACCTTGAGCAGGGACAGATTCTAGACTGATTGATGCTGCAGAGCCTGTGGAACATCCAATTCCTACGGACACCAACGTGACTGCAACAACAATGGGATCCGGTGGCTGTCTGTCCTGCCCTGAGAAGCATCACAGCCCACACTGACTGTCTGCATTGGGTAATTATTATTTTTCAATTTGGACCCAATAAAGGGCTTCTCTATATTCTAGCCTAACATTGTTAAATGTTAATGCTGCCCACAATACTTGGTGTGCTTCCTTCCATAAAGTGAACAAAGAGGCTGCATTCTCTCGCCAGCCACAGATTTATCGGGGTATGGATTACACATATTAAACACAGCCATCAGGCCACAAAGGTTCCATCACAATCTGCCTACGAGCTAACATCATTAAGAAGCAGACTTCATATATCTTCATGACTGATACGCTGATCTTTCCCACTCCATTGACTAATGAATTGACACACACAATGTTCTTCAACATTAGTGTGCATCTCTTTGATTTACAGCACTCAAGCAGGGGGCTGTGAGCACTCAGATGCTGATGAATTCCAGACAGCACTTGCACCTGGCAGACCAGGATGCTTCCCTCTGAGAAAAGCAGTGCTTGCATCCCAGACCAGTGTATAATAAACATGGTGGGCTTCACTCTGTCTGCAATTCACCTCTACAATGCCATCAAAATGCTTGCCTTCCTGAGCCAAATCCCCAGCTGCTATAAATCAGGGCACAGTGATTTACAGCAGTTGTTCTCTGAGCAACGTGTCTGAGCCTTTTGGTTTGTCTGCTTTAAAGATCCATCTGGGAGCCACCAGTGCATGCTTGCTCGTGAGGCTTGACAGTGCCAGGGAAAAAGGCTCAAGAGAAGGAGGAGTGGCTTTCTGCCCACTATGGCTTTCAGCCCTGCCAGTCTGCAGCTGTGGTGGGAAAGTGGAGGCCACTGGCCCAACACTGCCCCTGTGAACAGAAGGGAGGAGTGAGGTTGTGGAAGGTGGAGAACGAAAACAGATTAGTCTCAGAACTTCTGTTGAATTAATTGACTGGCTACAGGCTTGTATTTTGCTAGAAACCTTGCATTTAAGTTACCCACAGCACTGACTGCCCAGCTCTAGTGACTGACATGCAATACGGACTAATTTTGACCCTTTGGAAGCTGTCATCACACAGGTCACTTTCCAGTATACTACTAAATCCATCTGATGAAACGAAAGCACCTTCTCAGGTACCATGAATTCTGTGAGCAGGGCAAGGCAGGAACAACTGTTTGGATGTGTCCTGGATGACAGACCATTTGCATTGGAAGTTTGTGGTGTACTGAGAAAGAAAAAAAAAAAAAAGCCAGTAAAAGCACTTTCAAAGTTAAAATAGGAAATTCTTATTTTATGTAGCAAATAGATCAGAATTTTAAGAAGTCTGTCAACCAATGTACCGCTACATCATCCAGATCTTTCCACAGCGAGATATATTCCAGCCTCTGAAACAACAGTTCAGTGATGACTAAAATATATTACTCTTTGTAGATTCTTGGATTTTTTGTTTATTTTAATTTTCAGATGCCTCATATATTTATACAGATTTCCTATCAGTAAGATGTCATGGATTTACACCTGTTTAACCAGAGGATTTGAAGACACGGGCAAATTTCTTCCTGCTACTCATGGAAAAACAGCCTGCAAAAAAATTGTTTTTCAAGATCTGACCAGACAGTCTAACTAATATGAGTGAAAAAACAGTTCTTTTTTTAGCTCACTTGCTAAGATGGTCATCTCACTTAAAATCTCATAGCAGACTCATCACATGACTAATACACCCAGAGTTTGCAAATAAAGAGTGGAGCATTCATCATTTAGAACAGAAGGAAGTTCTCCTGGACGGAGACAGATGTTAACATTAAGGGAAGAGAATTCCTTATCCCCTTCAAGTGAACAGATGCAGAAATTAACTGAAAATGCAGAAATTACTTGACAATACAAGAAAACAAAGTAGAAGTTCTATTAGTTTTCCATGCTCCAATGTTCTGGAGAGAATCTAGGTGGTAAATATAAACTGATTGTTAGTGTTTGTAGCTGACTGAAGTTGAGGCTGGAGAATGAAGAAAAAAAATCAAATACAGAGTTTTATCACAAAGGAGATTGTTGCACTGCTTGCAATCAAAATTAGATCATTTTTCAAAGCTGCTAGATATGAATGAAAGCTGCTTCTGGGCATCTTTAATTTATGTGACTGCTACTGGCAAAGCAAATAAGGTATTTTGATACTGTTGTTAATAGCATTACAGGGATAATATGTGTCACAGGGAGACAATGTCCTATATGGCACTGCAGCACCAGTTATACAGACAGTAGAAAAAACTTCCCTCTTAATGCCTAGCTCATATTGTCCCCCACCTTCCCCACCTCTTTGGAAGCTGTAGGAACTCCTTCATGGTAAAAAAGCCAAACAGCTCCATGGGAGCTTCCAAGGCAGCGAAGGTAACCAACAAGCTGCTCTTACCATGAAACTGAAGATGAATTCATTTACATAAACAAATTTACAGGGAAAAAGTCTATTGGTCAACATCTTATAAAGTGAAAACACAGCATAAAATCTTAAACTCTCTAAGTTTTCCGTGAAATATGCAGTGTGTATTAAAAATGCCAAGGCTCTGGTTTAAATACTTCAATATCTTATACATAGTGCCCAGCGAAGTAGGGCTGGCCCTTTCCTGGTGTGTCTCTCTAAACCTTATAAAACTCTCTTTGTATCTCAGCAACATCAGGCATATACTATTATTGTGAGTCCTGTTACGAGCATCCTCCCTCTCATTAGCTGCAATTTAGAGCTGGGAAGAGAATAAACTGCAGGCAAAGTTTGATTTGAGATGACAAAGCTAATTTTGGGAAAAATGTCCCCCTACTTCTCTAGTTGTTAGATTTAACCTAAAGCAAGCACAGTGTGCAGATAGTAAACATAATATCCCCTAATTATATTAAATTATCTCTAAGGAGCTGCTCTACCCTCTTGTCAAGGGCCGAGAACTGGCTTTTAATGATGAATGTGAACCTCAGCGGGGCATTCATTCTATATCATCATGTAGTTGAGCAAATGTAGCCCAGATCAGTTGTATAGGTGTAATTAGATGCTGAAAAATAATTACCTTGGCCCTACCATTAAAAATTTCTTGCTTGTATCCCCTTGTGATCTATGAACAAATTACTTTATTAGGAAATCATTAGTGCTCAATTTGTCTCAATATACTACAGGCATCAATATTCATTTCTCATAATGGAAGCACACATTCTTGCCATGATTTCATACAACTACATAGCCAGATATCAATTTGGAGTCGTTACCAACCTTAACAAAAAGACTGATTTTACATAGTAAGATGTTTTTCTTATGCACCAGCTTCCAGCAGAAAACTGAGCAATATGAGCTTTATCGTTGGGCCATCAGCTCAATCTTTTTGGTTTTATGCCCCACTGCAGAGAGAGAGCTTTTTATGTGTCTGATCTCTTTGTGCTACCGTAATACCCAAGTTTGGGTAGGCAGGAGCAAAATAGCTCCTCAAATAACTGACACTATTATGACAAGACTACTATTATGAAGGCCCCGAGAGCATCCCACTCAGGGCACTGGTGCCAGCTCTCAGCCTGTGCTGGGCAGCAGGTAGGCAGACCCTGGCTGTGACCAACCTCACAAGAGCTACTGGCCCTTGCTGTGCTGTGACAGCAAGCTCAGGGCCCCTTGCAGCTTTTACTTGGTACCTGTTTCTCTGCAGATTTCTCTGAGGGTGGAAAAAGCAGGCTACCCCAATGTCCTTGCTGTGGGGACATGATATAGTTTCAAGTCATATCTAGCAGGTAACTGATTTATTGACCATTAGAATTTACAGAGCAGATGTGATGAAGACAGGAGGCCATCAGTCAGACCTCAGGCCACCTCCTGCTACAAAATACCTCCACACAGCTCAGCCTTTAGCTTTCACACAACAGAAGGTTCTCACTGAAGTCTGTTGTTGCAGGACCGAGTAGAACAACGAGCTCGAGCTAATTCTCTACAGTGTCAGTTGGATAGTCACTTGCTGTTGAAATGAGCCAATATATAGCAGTTGCCATCCCAGTACTTCTCTGAACATCACATGTGCCTGTACAAGTACTCCGTATACTGGGGCTCCTAAATTTCCATTTTGATGTGTGCAACCAGTCCTCCATTTTATAACATGACAGTTTTTCTGCATTTAGTACACCAGAAGCATTTGAGAAAGATTAAATAAGAAGGACCGAGAACATTCTCAGCCCACTTATTTTATTCTGTTTCACCAGGTACATATAATCACCTGTTTCCAGTTATAAAGTTGTCATCCTAGAATCATTCCTGTCACATTGTCAATACTCTTGTGATCACTGCAGTAGAGTTCATTCTGCCATGGCTCTGGTTCACAAGAGACCAGAATCCCAACTTGTCCATTCAGGACCCCACTGAATCCCTCTGACCATGGCCACGTATGAGGTGTCAAGGCCATTGAAGCTGATGTAAAAGTGCAGTCCAAGTCATGACATTCAGATGGAAGCAAACAAAATGCCAGCTTCTCTTCAAAGCCCTTGCAAGTACTTTATCTACTGCACTGAAGTTGTTAAAGCAGTGAGTAGACAAGAAGTACTTCAGGCCAATTCCTCACACAAAAGGAACAAAGTGCTAAAGTCATCAATACAAGCAGTATAAATCAACTGAATAGGTAGCTGGAAAATGACAGCTACCTATATTACGAGATTTAAAACAGGAAGATAAAAGATAGGTGGATTTTTATCTTTTGGGTTTATAAGGCCGTGTTCGATGGACCATAAGGTCTTGATAGGCTTAATGGGCCAAACTCCTCCCTAGGGTAACTATTAAGTTCGATTATCTCCCATCAGGATGGTCTGAACCAAGAGAATTTTATGTATGCTACAGCAGTATTTTGAGGTGCTCCACTTGTAAGAGCTGCCATGCCTCAGATGGTACGTTAATTCCAAGGCCAGGAAGTAAATACTCAAAACTGCAGGAAGCAGCAGAAAGAAGAATGTAGTACAGAACCCTGCAAAGAACAGCTGCTCTCAGCCACCAGAAACTGAACGGCAAACAAAGAGCTCAATTCTTTGCTTCCTGCAAACTGTACCTTCCAATTACACTAATTCTATTATCTTTACATTCCCTGTCTGACACCCCCCTCAAGTCAAATCCTGCCAGCACGTCCAGAATAGCACTTAGGAAGGGACTCTGCTTTGCTTAGAGGGAAGTGTCTTTAAATGTCATTCTGTCACTCTTTAGGTTACACAGATAGCTCTTGTTTTCTGATCACCTCCAGCTCTGAGTTCAGTCTGATAGACTGATAGCTATTCTTGAAGCTGGCTAGTACTCAACAGTTGCACTCAGGCACCCAAAATGAAAAGAAACCGGTGTCCCTTTCAACCTCTCAGAGAGTAATTTTCAAACCAACATATCCTAGAAGCATTCCAGTGAAGGTAAGAACATTCCTATGCAGTGATTTAAGCCTCTACTAACAGCAGGTTTTCTTGGACTTGGAATACAGGTTGGGAAACATTGCTCTGAAAGGTTTACTGCCTTAAATTTACCTTTTCTTTTGCTGATTCACAGCAATCAAGCAAGAATACCTAGTTACAAAAGCCCACTAAATAAAACATGTTATGTTGAAGATGACAAATACAGAGTAAGTCATTGAGATTCTTACTGCAGTCTTACTTTGTACCTGACCTCGCTGAGAGGTCAAGGAGATTTTCATTGTGGAAGAGAAGATTTTTCAAATGAAGGCTAAAATACAGTGATTTTGAGTTTTCTTAGGTCCATGCTTCCCTTCAGTTCCACCTGTCTTTTCTACCTTTTCTGTTTCAGCTTATGGGTCCAAATAGGTTAGCAGTCTGGTCCTAGAAGGGAGTGCAAGCAGATACCAAGAGAAGGAAAAAGAATTTGTACCTACGTGACACCCACTAGTGCAGGGATGATGGGTAAAAATCAACCCCTATCTTTTCCATGTCATCCATGTCAGGATGTTGGGGGTTTCTTTCATTTGTTTTCCTAGGCTGTTCAATCATTCTTCACCTTTATCCCTTTTGGGATATG
Source organism: Actenoides lindsayi (assembly GCA_025331215.1). Classification (NCBI taxonomy): domain Eukaryota; kingdom Metazoa; phylum Chordata; class Aves; order Coraciiformes; family Alcedinidae; genus Actenoides; species Actenoides lindsayi. The sequence goes on from WTSP01008581.1 coordinate 28,993, forward strand.
AGAACCATTTAGCTGTTTTTTTCATGTATCTAATTTGTTCCCAAGACCCTGCTGAGAGTTTTTAGACATAACACTGGAGTGGCTCCTGCTGCCATCTCTCCAGGTGCATTGCTTTATGTTTATATAAACTGAATTTCAGCTCCGTTTTGTTGTTGTGTACAGTGGCAAAGCTTGGTAAAACCAGATTTTAAAGTGACCCAATTTTATAGTGAACGAGTTGATGTTCAGAATCCAGCATTCACAGTGTGTGCATTTCAGGAGTGTCATTGTGGGAGGTTAATTGGGACTAGCCTGGGTGCACAGATTGAAATGTATTTAGTAGTCAGAATATATCTTCCATCTTAGTTTCTCCTGAACTGCAATCTAGATTGTGCACTGAAAGACTTTTTGACAATGCAAAATAAAGTGCAGCAATTGAGATTCGTAAAATTTGCTTTGAAAGCAAATTCCAAATGAAAAATCAAATGCTAATGTGGACACTCCCTCAATACCTTCTCTCCCTGTTACACTGAATAACTTCTTAGCATCAGCAAACTTTATATTTCACTGCTCCCGTTATTTTAAACGGTATTTGCAAATGCATTGAATCTGAGAATGTTCTCTCAAATTCATCTCGAGATAACACACAGTTCCTCCTGCAAAGCAGACCCTTTGATGGGTGAGACAGTTTTATCTCTTAACCCTCTTGGAATTAAAACTGCTTGGGCCATGAATCATATTTGAAAGTGACAGTTTCAGCTGGTAGTCTGACACCTTTACACTAACTCTCTCGGGCTAATCTTTTTGTTCTCTCATAGCATGTCAATCCACATCACTAATGACAAATTGTCTGAGTACCTTAAACCTGCCCTACCTTAAACCTTTCATAAGCACCACCTATTTAAACAAGTATCGTACACAAGATCTAGAAATAGAGTAAATGTCTCTCACTATTGTATTCTGGACACTAAGCCAGTCCGTGGGTCTATGTATCTGATTAGATTTGGGTAAAAGCCCCTCTTACCCCTCTCCTGCAGGCTGCTTTTCAGCTGGATATGTTCTTTGCTATGTCTTACTGTTTGGTTGAGCAAACAATTGAGCCCAGCACAGCAGAGATGGGGATAGGTGAAGTGGGAATGAGTGAACTCCTCCCATCAGGAGGAGCTCAGGACATCTTATTGATAAAGAACAACTTCTACACTAAGGTCTTGAGTTGCATTTATATTTGCTACCATTTCTGAAAGTGTTGATACACATTCAATATTCTGAATGTTATTGTTATGGCACACTGTCACACACTGACCTGTTTCAGTCACTTGAAACATCACTTCAAAACATAGCTTCCACCTTGCTTGGAAGATGATGCAGGGCTCAGTGTGGGAATGTCTTAGAAATAGTTAATCCTGGAGTTTGGAAAGGCCCTGGGAGATCTCTACTCAAAGCAGTACTAGTTGTGAGGTCAGATCAGATTGCTCAGGGCTTTAGTCTGGTGGATCTTGAAAACTTGGAAAGATGAAGACTGCACAGCCTCCCTGGGCAGCCTATTTTATTGCCTGACTGTGCTCAACTTCAATCAACACTCAATTCCTCTGATTTTAATTTATGCCCATTGTCTGTCAGCCTCCCATGGTGCACCTGTTATTTTTATAACATCCCCACACATACTGGGGGACATTGCTAGATGCCCCCAAAGCCACCTTCACATGAACAAGACATGATCCCTTAGCCTCTCTTCAGAGGTCAAGTTCTCTAATCCCTAAGCATTGCAGTGGCTTGAATTTGCTTTGCTAATAAGCAACCTTCCTTTCATGGGAGGCCCAATATTGGTTGCAGTGTTCCTGATACAGTCTAACTAAGCATCAATTAAATAATCACTTTTGTAATGGCCTTGCTACGTTCCGCTTAGCAGAGCCTGGGATGCTGCTAGCCTGCCTTGCTGCCAGGGCACACTGCTGGATCCTGTTTACCCCGCTGCCCACCAGCACCTCCGCATCCTGTTCAGCAGATCTGCTTCCCAGCTGATCAACCCCCAGTCCACACTGTTGCAAGGGGACAGTCTGTCTGAAGTCCAGGACTTTGCATTTGTCCCTGTTGAGTCGCCCTGTTGGTCCATTCCTCCCACTTGTCCAGGTCCTTCTGAAAGGCAACTCTGCCCACGAGCACACCGACTGCACTCCCCACTTTGGTGTCACCTGCAGACCAGGTGAGAGTGCACTCTGCCTCATCTCCAGGTCATTGATAAAGATACTGGACAGGAGAGGTAACAGCTCCATAGACCTGGTGAGAGTGCACTCTGCCTCATCTCCCAGTCATTGATAAAGATACTGAACAGGAGAGGTAACAGTTCCACAGACCTCTGAGGTACTCCTAACCAGCCTGCAGCTACAGCATCAACCACATAGCACTGTGTACTCCAGTGCTGTGTGTTCTAGTACAGGACAGTGTTATAATAACAAAAAGGGAGGGGTTTATTTCATATCCAAATAGAAATATTTGTAACTGTGAAAAAAATTACGGAAAAAAATAAATAAATTCTGGTATCTGGTAATATATAATCTGGTAATAAATAAGATGTGGTGCTAGAATGATTTTTGTTTAACAGAAAAGGTCATTCAAAAATGCTATCACAAAGCTCACTCAGGAAAGCACTAAAAATATTTATTTGTCCTTGTGCCTTTGTATGAAGTCTTATGATGTGAACTATTGAAAGGAAAATGCAGTAAGAAAGTAATAAATGGAGAACATCAACGTCAGTATTAACGGAGCAGCAATAATACAGAAAATCAAGTTATTCTTATCCTTATTTCAACAAACATTTAGCATTTGAGAAGGAAAATCAGGGAGAGGGAAAGAAGATGGTCATTTCAGGCTGCTGATTACCAGGAAATACTAACCTTGTAATTATGTATAATTTTATACAATTATACATGTGGACGCACGCACGGGTTTTTGTTCTACAGAATAAAGAGAGCGAGCTGCACCAGTGTGGAAAGGAAAACAAGTTGAAAGCCCTATGTTCAACATGGCCATTTAGACGTTGAAGACGTTGTTTCTTGCTTTTGGTCTTTCATTTTATGGTCCAGCCTTGGGCTGAGAGCAAAATCATATAAATATTGCATGCAAGCTTGGGGAGTTCCCAGGCTCTTTTTTTGACAAGCAGAAGTAAGAAACAACAGAAGTCTAGAAAGGGAAAGATGTTCTAGAAGTTTCTGCCCTGTTATAACTTCAAATGTAGTTCAGTGAGGTATTAAACCATGTGTCTAATGGGCTTTGACAGATAACACATGGCAAACTTGAGCAGTGAACAGTGTAGTTCAAGAAGGTATTGGCTTTGGTGCCTTTGATCATCAGCTGACTCAAACTGGACAAAGGGCTATTCCGTGCCATATGATATCATGCCCAGTATATAAACTGGGGGTACTTGGCCAGACCGTGGCTCAGAGATTAGCTGGCATTGATCAGCAAGTGGTGAGCAACTGTATTGTACATCACTTGCTTTGTATGTTCTATTATTACTATCATTATTATTATTATTATTATTACTTTTATTTCCCTTCCTTTTCTGTCCTATTAAACTGTCTTTATCTCAACCCACGAATTTTACTTTTTTTTCTCATTCTCTCCCCCATCCCACTGGGGGGGTGTTGGGCAGTGAGCAAGAGGCTCTGTGGTGCTTAGTTGCCAACAGGGGTTAAACCACAACAGATGCATAACCAAAGACAAAGGTAATAACTGTCCTCTGAGTCTGCTGTGGGTAGGATAAGAAGTAATAAGCTTAACTTGCAGCAATTTAATTGCAGTCATTTAATTGAAGAGATTTAGTTTAGACAGTAGGAAATACATTCTAATTAGGAAGTAAGGGTCTAAAGGAATATGAGGACCAGAACAGACTGTAGGTTGCAAAATCACTTGGAGTATCTTAAGAGCAGGGCAGATGACCATCCATCTGCAGTAGTTTAGTCTTTGAAATGAAGAGCTGGAGATTAAGACCTTCTGAGGTTCCTTCTGGAATGTTTTCTATGCTTTATGAGTCTGGCTACAAAATAAACTGGAGCTGACATTGGAAAAGCAGATGAACACCCCACACTCCGCACCCCTAAATACTCACAAAGTAATTCCCTCCCCGAGCCTTGCTGAGTACAGATGCCCATTTTAGAGCATTGCTGTGTTGACACTCTCTTCTGAGTTTGATTTATCTTTACAAATTGCTGTGATCAGATTCTATTAACCACAAGTGCTGAGAAAACACTTTAAAGCTGTTACACACAAATACACCTTGAAAAAAAACCTTCACAAGCAATGCTATTTTACACTGGAAGACTGAATTGTGTGACAAACTCGGCCATGCAGAGAACAAACAGCTGAGTGGGGGAGACTGCTACTTGTGATCACAAGGCAGAAACAAGCTTCACAAAGAGCTTCTGGGATCGAACATCGAAGGGAGCTACGATCTTCTCATGGAGTGTTTGCACACAGGAACAAATGTAGTGGACAGATTTTTAAGGGCTTGTGTTCAATTTTTTCACTGTTTTGTCTTGTAGCTTGTCTGCTATCCCTCAGTGGTAGTGTCCACTGAAGTCCAAAAAAATTGCTAATTGGAAAAATGGTTTTGAGGGCTAAGCCTGACAGATGAGAGACCATTTTAGTGTGGGCAATGAGATCTTTCTCAAAGTCCTGACTCCAAGCAAGTCCTGTTTCTTTCTGGTCGCCTGTAACAAAACCTGAAAGCAATGCCTTCAGTTACCACGTACCAAAGGACACCCAGGGAAACCCAGTATGAAAAAAATGTGGACCAAGCAGTGGTGGTGATGATGGGGCCCGTATCTGTAAAAAAAAATCAAACCCTAAAAAGCACAGCAAAGCACTCTGCCTCCTGAAGGCAGCAATCCTGCTGCGGCTGCTGCCTGCAGTTCGGTGGGGTGGGTGGCTCCTCTCCCACTCTCCCCCATCTGCTCCCCCATCTGCCAGACGGCTTCTCTCTCCTGCCCCTGCCCCAGAGCTGACTGATGGGCGTTTGGCAACCGACGTCGAGATGCAAGTGACTGATGAAAACTCACTGCTTTGCATTTTCTCATTGCCTTTGTCAACAGGAAGGGGAAATGATGCGTTTATGAGTGTGCAGTGGTATTTGTAGAGCAGAAAGACTCCACTGGCAAGTGCTACGTCTCTGAGCAGGTGCTGATCACTCTCCTACTTACAAAGATCTGTAATTCAGCTGTTATTCCAGAGAGCCCTTCATGAACCAGAACTAATCTGCAGTTGGGACAATGCTTGCAGAACATTTTATATGTTGAACTTGGTTTGCTTTTTACCATACCAAGGGTTTTAGACTTGTGAGTTATTCTAACAGAAATTGGTAAAGAACTGAGAATGAAGTTTGTAACTGGTAATGATCTGAAGGCTTAAACACTCAGTTAGGAAAGTCACTCTATTTAGTAACCTAGAACAACCAGAAAAACAGTCCAGTATGCAAAAGACCATCACTTCCTGACCTCAGCAAAATGGATAAGCCATTTGACTGGTGTCCCCTAAGCATGGATACTAGAACTGCCCTCCTACCTCAGGTTCCTTGTGGTAGCAATTGAAGCAAAAAGATGCCAGGACACACTTTGTCACGGGCACCACTCATGCTAGGACCCATTTGTTAGGTTTTTTGAACTCCAGCCATTGTATTCTGGAGAACATTGATCACTACCTTTGGTGAGCAGGAGGAAGGACTCCAGTTAATGGAAGGGATGCTGTTAGAACAGAGAAATACCTAATGTGAGGGCAGAGTACCTGCCTGGGACAGCACAGGGTTTCCTAAGATGGTGTGATCTCTTCTTTGTTTGTCCCTGTACAGAGAGGGACAGCTTAATTACTGCTGGGGAAATTCTCCCCTGGTCCTGGAAATGTCATGGTAATGAACTGATTCCAACAGCATGGGATTTCCAGCCCCTCACATCTACACACTTGTCTGGATTGGCTATGCTAATAGTAATAACTAAGCGCTGAGTACAAGCTGAACTTGGGGGCTTTCAGGACACAAACTCCACCTTCCATGACTTTACAGCACAGATTTTAAAGTACACAACAGCCCCGGAGGCAATTCAAAGTCTATACAGAGACCACAGTCAGCACTATCTCTGACTTACTATTCTGCTGGCTTTGCTTATTAAGATCATACTTTAGTGCCTACATTCATTATCACACAGTGCAGACAAAAGAGCTTGTGTTGGGGCAAAGCAGCGAGCGCTTCCCACAACAGGAAAAGAAAACTAGTTGTGCAACACTGACCAAGAGAAGTGATGGCCCACTCTTCTGCAACATTTGCAATGTGCAGAACCAGAAGCTGGCACTGCTCCACGTAACCATCATGTGCTGCACAGTACGCAGTAGGAAAAAACAATAAAAGCAGTAAGTCTTCCCTTTTTCCATAGGTGATGTAAAAGGGAAAACCAAACAAAGTGAATTCTTGATGGCACTTACGTCATTCATGTCTCTGCAGAATGGCACTGGTGATTATTGAGTCCTTTCAGTTAGCATTGCCTACAAAGATACACAGCTAAGATAATGTTCAGCACTTGTTTGAATCTTCTGATAAAGCAAAGCACCACTTCTACTTTTAGAATTGCCATTAAAATATCTCCTCTGGACATGACTACTCTGGTTTTGGCTCCCTGTGCTGTTACCTGAAGTACTGATGGGTGCCATGGAGGGCATAATAAAAGCATGCCACACATCATCATAACAAGCTGACACAAGATAGCACTAGACGAAGGACTTTTTCAAACCTGATGCCTCCCAAGACATCCACTAACAGCTGAGACAACAGAGATTTAATCTGACTTAAAGCAATTGGACAGAAAGTGGCTTCTGTGTCTGTGTGTGTGTCTGTGAGTGCATGTGCAGTGCTATGAGATGTCACAAAGTTCTATTTTATATCTCAGTCACAAACATTTGCTCCAGGCAAAAAGCAGCACACCGTGTTCCAGTGAGGGAGTGATTTTTGTTTAATCAAATAAAAAAAATATCAATTTGCTCTTTTTAAAATTGATGCATGCCAATATTTCCTGTTTCCTTCTTCTACCAGCCACCCACACCGCTCTGAATGTGACTCAGCAGGGATCTGATTTACTGGAACTAATTTGGCCAATTATTAGTTCACAACACAGAGTAATGCCTTTGCAATTCTTTTGGGGGAAGTTGTAGAAGTGTAGTTGTTAGAACAGAGAAATACCCAATGTGAGGGCAGAGTACCTGCCTGGGACAGCACAGGGTTTCCTAAGATGGTGTGATCTCTTCTTTGCTTGTCCCTGTACAGAGAGGGACAGCTTAATTACTGCTGGGGAAATTCTCCCCTGGTCCTGGAAATGTCATGGTAATGAACTGATCCCAACAGCATGGGATTTCCAGCCCCTCACATCTACACACTTGTCTGCATTGGCTATGCTAGCATATTTGGATTTGTTAACTTCCTGGGAGAGGAAGCTTGCATTTTCCTGCCTTTTCCTCAAACACTGGATACAAACCAAGCTGCATTACAGCAAGAAAAGGGGAAAGATCTGTACTGCAAACCTGGAAACAGAGTAACAATAGGAGCTCACCAAACAAAGAGAAGGCAGGCTTGGAGACCCCCTGATGCTGGTCCCCCAGTCCTTGCTAGTAGCTGGGATGAGGCTGTGGCAGTAGAAAGCAGAAAGCCACCTCTGTACTACTGAACTCTCCAGTCCTGTCTTCCAAAATGGGATGCTGAAGTTTCAAAGGAGCTGCCAGTTCAGCTCACTAACACTTTCTCTCCTATAGGAAGTGAGCAACACTGTTAAAGACATACAGATGAGCAATTAGCAGCACGACGATGAGTAACTGAGAGTTCTGACTTGCTTTGGACCAGCCTGACACAGGATAGAGTGGGAAGCCAGAACCAAAAAGGGGTAAAATTGTCCCCTTTCAAAAGGAGTGAGAGGAGAGTGAGGCTCACTGACAGCAGAGTCCTCTGCCCTGGAGGGGCCACTGAGGGCCATCTCCCTTTCAACTCAGAGTTGTGTCTCTCACCAAGAGATGTGGCTGCTCACTGTGGGACCTTCAGAATACCTCAGTGTCAGTTTTCATCTTGGGAAGGATGCTGGCTCATGCAGATTTCTGAATGTATAGTTCTGTAAAGTTCAAATATTTGAAGCCCTTTGAATCTCAGACACAGAGACACTAAAACTTTTTCCTACCTTCTTTTTATTGTCTCTGACTTTCCTTTTATTATCTCCTATTTTCTAGTTTAAAATATCTCCACAATGTGTAGGGTAAAATGTGGTTTGTGAGTCTCAGACGTTTATTACAACCAGTGATGCTCCTTGCAGAGTTTGTGAAACTCCTCTAAAAGGCAAGTCTTGTTGGGTGGCAAGATCTCCTTCCTGGTAGATGTCCTTGCTTCCTCAGCAGTAAGTCCAGCACAAGGGACAACTCCTGTCTATACACACACCTTCATACTCACACCTGCTGGAGTCTAGCACAGGAAAAGGGATTTTCTGTGCTAGTCTCTTCATCTTATCCTTCTCTGCCATGCATTATGTGGGCAGGGGAGTGTAAGAACCTGTATTATTGATGGACTTCATGAACACAACATTGCTAATATAAACCTTAAATTGCTGTGAAGCCTGCAAATGCTGATACAAATGATGGACAGAAAACTTCAGTGAAGTTGCCTTTGTTTGTTATAGTCTTTGAATTTTTGCTGATCATAATCGGTTTCATAGTTTGACTGCAACTAGAAAGAGATTATTTCTTTTGCTCTGGAATTTAAGGATGTGCGTATTTGTTCAGAGGATAGACAAGACCAAATTAGAACATGTTACTGGGGCATAATAAATTCACAGTAATTGCAAGCTAGTGTTCCTTAATTCTTCAGATACCATCATCTGTAAATATTCTGATCCTTTCAGAGTTAGCTCATTTATGCTTTTGTCCTTATTGAATTAACTGTTGTCTTTTCCTTCATGCTGTGTCCTGAGGGAAACCCCTTTTAAATCTTTTTGGTTTAATTCCATTAATTGGCATATTGTCTAGTCTCGTGTATCCCCTCCTGGGTCTTGAACTTATGTTCCTTCAGTTCTTAAACTCCTTAACTATATTTCTGCAGCTTTGACTGACAGCTTGCTTGATGAAGGGACAAAGAATGTCCTTTCTTATCTTTTACTTCCAGGCTAATGTTTAAAAATATAGTCAGTTTATCAGTCAGTTGGTTAAGCCAGGGTGAGAGTTCTCTGTTCCGAAGTCATCACAAAAATCAATAATAATCAATTCATTTATTCTAGGCTACATTAAATTATTATTAACTATAATAATTAAAACTAAATAATTTAAAGGTCCTCAAGCCTTTCCTGATTTATGGATAGTTCTTGCTTTTGCCCTTTGCTAACAACTTGCCCATTTTTAATCTTTTTTCAGTTACACCAATGAAGACAGCAACTAAATCGTACAACCTTTCTAGTATGAAAAATCAGAGGGTGTAGGTTTTGCTTTCAGCATCATAACCTCCTCCCTTATGTTAGCAGAAGAATGAGTGTGCAGGAAGTATGCAGCATGAAGGAGAAAAAAGAGTAATTTTGCTGAAGCGTTATTGTGGTAGCAAGAAAAATGGGTTGAAAAACATAGCCCTAATGCTACTCCTAGTCAATACATTTTATGGTTATAATAAACTGAATTAATGAGACATTGAAAACATTTTGTTACCGCTTTTTTTTTTTTTACAGGACACACAAAAACCATGCAACAAGTTTACTGTAAGGTCCTGACAAGAATGATATCCAGTTATAGTCTGAAGTATATCTTCTATGCCATCAACCAATCAAGAGAAAAGTGGGACAGAAGACACCCAAAGCAATGATGAGGTTAAGAGAAAGCAGAATGGTCACATTGTTCACCAATGTGTCCACTTTGGTCTCCCTTTTATCACCAAGTCCCTGATCTTGACCAGAACATAAGCTGCAGTTTTCAAGGGTAAGAAAAACTGGTTCCATAATAGTTTTCCTCAGCACCCAGGAAGATCCTGACATGAAAACTAGCAGTGCTCTAAACATCATGGAGTCTTGCTTTGTGTCTTCTCCTTGCTATAGAGTAAGAGTCCAACAAATGCTTATTTTTACAAATATAAATATAAACATGCAGAGAGGCAACGGCTGTGTAAGTTCTAACGAAGCCAGCCCAGTGAGAACTGTTCACTTTCTCACTCTCAGTAATAATGACCTTTCATTTAATCAGCGAAAACCACATTCAGATCTTTCTTCAAGCAAGCTCTCATTCAAGCCAGGGCCTGAGGAAAGATTGACTAAAAATCCATGAATACTGCTGACAGTGTAAATTGCTGCTGCACAACTTCAAAGAGGATTTTGCTATTACAAGACTTTAGGGTATGGCCCAAGGCTATATGCATCCATTCAAGCTTAATGAAGAAGGAATTGTATACTTCACTGTGCTTCACATTTAGAGGTGTTTCATTGGAAGTGGTGCAAGACCCACCTGGCTTAGCCTGTGCAGTGTTTGTTCACAGTGCCCAGATGGTAGCAGCTAGACTAGAAACAGGGGACATCTCAGGGAGCACATGTGCTGCCCAGCCTTGTCAGAGAGGGACAGGGAAACTAGAGAGAGTCCAACGGAGGCTACGCGGATGATGCAGGGACCGGAACACCTCTCTTATGAGGAAAGGCTGAGAGAGCTGGGGCTGTTTAGTCTGGAGAAGAGATGATTGAGAGGGAATCTTATTAATAAGATTCACAAATATCTGAAGGGTGGGTGTCAAATAGAAGGGGTCAGTCTCTTTTCAGTGGTGTCTCATGATAGGACGAGGGGCAACAGACACAAACCAGAACAAGGGAAGTTCCACCTCAACATGAAGAACTTCTTTACTGTGAGGGTGATGGAGCCTGGACCAGGCTGCCCAGAGAGGTTGTGGAGTCTCCTTCTCTGGAGAC
>WTSP01008582.1:28802-42794 GCA_025331215.1 Actenoides lindsayi
GTTCTTAGGTTGTTTTTTTTGGGGGGGGGGGGGGGGGGGGGATGTTGTTTGGGTTTTTGGGGGCGCTGTGTGTTGTTTTTTCTGTTGTGGTTTGGGGTTTTTTTGTGGATTTCCCCCCCCCCCCCTTAAAACCATACACACACACACACACAAACACTCTACACTGCATGGAAGCACCTAACCCATAGTGATTGATCCTACTGGCCTTGCATAATCCACCATGACTGCACTTGAAACGGGGGCCCTGAACTTGGGCCCTGTTGTTGGCTTATCCTGTGTAACATGGCTGTGTGGAAACAGATGGAAGCAAAGGGAAGTCATCAGCCATTTCTTTGACATTGCTTTCATTTGCCTCAATTCCTAATACAGGTTTTTATGTACCAGGAGCTCTAAGAAATACCAATATAGCAGGGGGAAAACCCAAGTGCTCACTGATGGTTTGAAGCACAATATAGATTAATTGTAGCTCTCCAGGGCTGGAAACTCCAACCTATGAATACGTAATCATCACAGATAACTGCTGAACAAAACAGCTGCTCAGGCACCCCATTACATATATTTATAGTGGTGGCAATTCGGAAAAAAAGATACTGCTTTACAGAGAGTTAAAAAGTGATGCAATTTGCAACACACACACACGCATTAAACAACCATAAAGCTCCCGCACTGCATTGGCAGAGCATTGTAATGTATGTTGGCATTACGTCAGGAAAAGCAGTTTCCTAGATTCAGCCACATTAATGTTCATCCTAATGAACTCTCCAGAGGAGCTGTCATAAATGACAGAATATCATAAAAGAGCTTTGCTTCCAATAAAGGCCAGAGATAGCATACGCTATGATTATGTGCAAGGGACAAGCTCTGATCTGTGATGCTTCGAGGCAAGGCAGTGATATTTCTGGTTTATCAGTTATTCATTGGGTTAAGCTTGTTCCTTTCATCTCTGCAGTAGCATTTGAAGTAGGATTCATGGAAAAGAATTTTAAAGATGTCCTCCAAAGTTATTAGGAATAATAATTGAAATAGTTCTTTTGGCTGACAATAAAGTCAATGACTAAAATTATTCAAGCTTTTAAAATCAGATAAGAAACAAAGTTTCTTCCTACTGGTAATCAGCTCATTTGGTTGCAAAGATCTTCTTAATAAATTCAGCTTGATTAACTCCAGTCTAGTTACAGAAAGTTATTCAGCATTGCGTAGTTTATTTGTGGTGGGGTTTTTGTTGTTGTTGTTTTTTTACTTTTATAGACACCAGGGAAGAGGAAGAGAGAAGGGACCACAGTTCTACCAGTGGGCAGCTGGTGTACCTGCTTCGAAACCAGTTAGGATTTTTTAAATAGTTAAAGTGAAGAAGATGGGGAAGGATGGTTGTCCCCCCTCTGCTTTCCTCCAGAGCAAATTCTTGGACTGTGAACTGTTTTGTTGAGAGACAGCAGCTCCCCAAACAGGAAGAGCTCTGCCCCGGGCCCCTGCTGCAGGCACACCAGCAGCAGTCTGATGCACCCAGGTATCGGCCCCGCGGCTTGGCACCGGCTGCACGAGCCCGAGCAGCGCAGTGTGGCCTTACACAGAGCTAGACCTATAAACCTACCTTGGACTTGGAACATTTCTCTGTTCAGCTGCTACTTTTATGCCACTCAGGGAAGTTCACTTACCCTACAAAATCCATACAGATCTTGGGAGCAGTGACCATTCCTAAGCAAATGTGGCTCCTACCTGGTGACACAAGAATTCCCCTCTTCCAGCAATACCTTCCCTGTGCACTAACACAGCAATCGTGTCTTAGATGTTTGCAATGAAATTACAGCTCTTACTACAATCCTTTTTGCAGTGATATCCATCAAGAGAACTTAATTCAGCAAACAACTAATGCACACAACAGCAACCATGAGCAGCTCACAGATTATTTCCCTTTTCATTTGGGGAATGTAGGTATATACCTTCCCATTCACGATGGATGCTATCTGAGGACAGCTGCATTTACTGTGTTGGTTGTTCCTCATACAGATCTTTCCCCTTCTCCTGTTTTGCTTCATTCCTCTTTTCAGCACCTTCCTACCTAATTTATGTTCCTTTTGGTATTTTTTTTTATCTCCTTCCCCCTCCACCTCCCCACCTGGTAACAAGTTATTTCAAATCACACTATCACACCAAAGATACTCAAACAACTCTGTAATTAGTCCAAACCAGTTCCATCATTTCTTTTTGAAAAGAGCCATTTTACATAAACTGCAAGTGCGGTCTTGCTCCCAGAGAAACAGAAACTCAGATTTAGGATCAAATTCCAGGCCCATGCTGCAGCTCTCATCTCCTGCAGTGCAGGATACAAGCCCACATAACAGAGTGCTGGAAACAGCAGCCTGACACAGAACAGCTTCTTCATCATTTCCATGAACAGCAAGGGACAAGACGCCAGCTGTGCTGTATTCACACACACCAAAGCTCATAACAGTCCTCTGGTACCAGCATGTGCTGGGATCAATTAAATCCACCTTCTGCCTCTGCTGACCAGCACTGTGCCAGCAGCACAGGCAGGGCAAGGTGCCATCCCCACCCTCCTTCCTGGGCTCTGCCACAGCTCTTCAGGAAAAGAAACATTGCTGCATTTTTTCAGCCCCCCTCCTTGCTCTTTGTTTCTTTGCTTTCTCCTCTAACCCCTGCATAGAGGTGGCCAATACGAGCTAATACAGCCTCCTGTGAGAGTAAAGCAATTTAGCGAGTAGAAGATGCCCTCATTTAATAATCTCACCATCTCCATCATCCTGACAGCATGTCTTCAGCAAGCCATTAAACTCTAAAATTTAGTGGGGAATAGGAGATAGGCTGTCACAGTCACCAGCAAGCCGGTTCTGCACCTTACCTGTCGGCCACGTACAGGCATTAGGACCTTCCGCAGCTGCAGATTAAAAAAAAAAAAAAAAAAAAAAAAAAAAAGAAAAATCAATCGCCATCATCCTGATGTGAGAAAATCCCCAGTGCTCCAGACATTGCAGGTAATTCATCACTTCCTCATAACATATATCAGTCCCTTACCCCCAATCAAAAATAAAACCACAAAGAATTGGACATATGGCAGACAGTCCTGCCCCTGTGAAGCACTTCCAACCCCTTCCCCCCCCCAAAAAACCTGAACGATAACTATTACAAAGCAGCCCACTCCAAGGAGTCAAGCATATTTCGGTCTATAATATATAAACTGGGGCAATTACATAGCAAAGCAAATCTTCTCCTAGGTTTAGGAGCTCTGAAGACAGCCAAGGGCCGAGTCTTTTAAGAGTCTTCAGAAGAGCCTTAAATGGTGCCAGCCAGCCCACTCCCCAACAAAGCAGAGCCCCTTCATCAGTAAGAAGCCAGTTTTAAGTTGCAGTTACCCAAATCTCTCAAGTAGACTCAGCCAGCTACCAAAGGCCAGGACACATGAAGAGAGAGACTGAGAGTCACCTCATCACATTTTATCACCTACTAATCCATCCACCTCCTGAAGGGACTCAGCTGTGCCAATTGCTCTGCTGACCCTGACAATTGTAGAGGGTGATGGGGCTCACCTGAGCTCAGACCTGGCCTCCAGAAGTGCCTCGCAATTTCTGTGCTACAGAAGGAGCCGAGGTCACCAGCATGAGCAGCTGGCTGCCTTCTAGGGGCTGAAGATGGGTGGGAAGAAACCCCCTGGAAGGATGTTCAGGCAGCAGGACTCAGCTCCACAGCAGGACCACAGCTGCTGGATGTGTGCTGCACTGCAGGCTCCTTAAATCACTTATTGGCACCTGTAATGGAAGAGCAGAGTTGGGTGTGAGGGCTCCAATTTTAAAAAGCAAGCTTTTGCTTTTTTAGTCTCTAAACAGCAGATATAAAAAAGACGACAAAAAAAATCACAAATGCTGCCTTGCTTTCCCCATGGATTGTTTCTGAAAAATAAACCAACAATTCCTTTAAAAAATGGTCCCAAATCCATGTATTTCTAGCTTTTACTCACTGCTTGAACAAGTGCCATGCTCCGAGAATACCCTCCCATCTGCTAAGTGCTTGCAGAAATTTTGGTTTGTTCTTCATTTACCATCTTAATGAACTACCCTGAAGCTTAACTTTCACTTTTCACCTTTTTCTTGTTTATCAACCCTTTCCTGCCACATTTGCTAATTATCGCAGACATTTTTGTTTAAGGAAGCTTTGCTCCTTTCCTGCCAATCATCTCTTTCTACTTGACCCTGCAGTAAAGTCACTTATCAAAGTAAACACAATCTGCCTGGTTTGCATATCTAAGAACAAAGCCAGCAAGTGGGAATCAAATGGGCAATCTTACAATACACGTTGTTTCTTCTCTGCAAGTTCTGCACCTCTACCTTACTAGAAGGAAGGGGCAGCTTGTCAGAGGACAACAAAAAGTACAGTCCCTCCTTCATCAGCTGCCCCAAGTTGCACATAACTAACAACTCACACAGGGACACCATTATGTAAAGAAGCAGAGGTGGAATACGAGCACTGTTTATGTAAAGCAGCAGATGGTGGAATTACATAATCCGAAATGTTATATATGTATATATATATTTATATATCAATTTCACTGAGGCTATAGGAAATAACATCTCAGGGACAATGCCTGTTGCGAGTTGTGGTGTAGATCTATAAACTGGGTGACAAGCTGAACACGTTTTTGGCTGCTATGTCTCAAAAATAAAAAAATTAGGTGAAGATTTCCATCTCAAACCTTACCCAAGAAGAAACAAATAGAATAATTTGTGGTACAACTCATCAGAGAGAAAATAAATAAATTCTCATCACTTTGTTTGATAAAGCATTTGCAAGATCAGTATTCTGCAGCCACAGCTCTAACTGTGCTGCCTCGCAGAGATCTTCCTAGGAAGGATACTCCAGGACAACGCCATCCAGCTCCAGAGGGGCCTTTGCTGCAGAACTCGCTGCGTTTCCTGCACTTGTGCCAGGCTGGAGCTTTGCTCTCTCGCCATCACGTCCTGTTGCCTTTCCAAGGGCCAGCGTCCATGCGAGCTGCCCGGGGCTGTGACCTGCTGCCCGGGCGGGAGCGGCATCGGCTGGCAGCAAAGCCAGCGCTGCTTGGCGAGCGGCCACGGTGCACGGTTAACTCCCCATCGCTGGAGAAGGTGGCAGAATTAGAGCAGAAAGAGGCCCCTGAGTACATCAAGGTAATTCTCAGCAGCTCCCATGCTCTTAAAAGATCTTGTAGCGCTAGAGTTACAAACCATGCAAGAGCAAAACTTCCCAGCACTGACTCTGCTATTGTAATAAAAGTCTGTAATATAGCTGGTTAAGTCTATATGCCACTCAAAGGAATTAATGTGAAGAAATGCTGTCTGACCTTCCTTTTGGAGCACTTCAGGCTTTCAAAGCATCACAGTACAGTCATTCCTGCCTCTCCTTGCCGCTAAGACTAAGAGTAGAAATTCTGCCTGGCCTGGACACAAATGGTTATTCACAATATATAAATAGAGATAACTCAAGAAGTGATCTTGAAGGCACTTGGGATAATCCCAGTGATAAGTAAAAACCGGATGCCGAGTGTTTGCCAGACTGAGCTTTAAAATAGCATTTGTTCAATTTGTAAGTGTGTGGGATGCTTTGATGAGTAACTGTCTGGGGTCAGACGTAAGGAGTCACTGCCGAGTTCAGCTCCTGGGAAAGCAGCGACATAAATAGCCAAATCTGTAAAAGAACGTGAAATACCAGACACGTGCTGCACGCTGGAATCCTTTGAAAATCTGGCCAAATCTGATGGATGCTGATGACGCTCTGATAACTTCGCCTGGAAACGCGCTGCTGCAGTTCTGGGTAAGCACCCCAGACCTGTTGGTTGTAGCCCCAGACGTGAGACACTTGTGGTTTGAAACCTGCTGCTGCGTGTCCCCAGCTGTGCCGTTCTGGTGTCACAGGGTGAGGCACCACAGGAGACCCCAAGCTGTGCGGAGGGCACTGCAGTGGCCCTGCTGCAGGTGTCCTTTGTCACTCGTGGCCAGCACGAAGGAGCAGTAAGAGACCGTGCGGATCCCTGGTGAAAATGCTGAACTGACTGTGGAGGTGTCTTCACTTGTACAGGAGAAAGAAAAATTTTAATCCACATTTTCAGAAAAAAAAAAGGCATATTTCAATGCTGATATTTCACCTACCCCCCAAAACAGAGCAAGCTGCATATCTCTACCAATGTCATCTATGTCATACTGCTTGTAATGGCTGAAGATTTGTTGGAGAGCCAGACCATGTTACTCAAAACCCCGCATCCCAGGAGCTCCATGGCTGTCAGTGGGAAAAGCCACAGGCCTGTTGAAACATATCTTGTTCACCTCACGATAAGACTCATTTGCTCAAACACAGCAGTGAGGTGTGACACTGGAGGTTGGTCACCTTGGGATGGCCAAGCCAGCCCGGACTCCTCGCTCCTGCTCAGATGCTGCTGGGAACACCCCTTTGACTGCACTCATCCATTCACCAGGGACCCCAGTCACACCCTCATCCTCCTCATTAGCCCTCTGCATTACTAGTGACGGGGCACATTAGCAGTGGGCTGTGTCCCCATGACACACGGTGCTCCAGGGAGTCCCCTCCGGGTGTCCCCTGCGCTCCAGGGAGGAAAGACCCCGGCTGCAGGTGCTTCGATCGGCATCTTCCTTCACATCACCGACCCCACAGAAATGGGCTTCCCACCAGCTCTGTTTCACCACATGAATAGATCTTTCAATGACAACTAGCCATTTTGAAAGAGAAGAACACGGCCCTCATCTCAGGAAGCTGGTAACACACTGGAAAATGGCTGCTGGCCTTTAAATGCAGAGAGAAACAAGAGCAGGCTTTGAGTGCACATTAATTTAAAATGTAATTTTCATCCTCTGCCTAGGACTCACGTGGGATTTATGCTATTAAATATTAAATACCAAGACCTTTATGCAATGAGGCAGCTTTATTGAATAAAATTATATCAAACAAAGAAATCACAAGCTTTGCAGATATTAACTATGTAAGAGGTTTCAAAAAATACTGCAGCGTAAGGACCCTGAAGAGAAGAGTCTGACAGTCCGTGACTCACCTGGAGAACTTACACCCACACTTCCCTCATGTCCACCACTCGTCATGTAGGCAGGACTTTCACATTCAAAATAAGGTGTTTCTGAAGTTCAGCTCATTTTCCAATTTGTGTGAAGTCCAACAGCAAATCACAATTTCCTTTTTTTTTCTTACATTGCACTCTAGGGAATGCTTTTGAATATTCTGCATGAGAATGGTGATTATTTTGTGAAGACTGGCTGTGGGACCGACATGGTGATTTCATTCCCTATCTGGATGGGAATACAAGCACTTCTTAAGTGATTACCAAAACTGACATCTAATTAACATTAGTGCTACTAAATCTCAATTCTCTAGGGTTTGCAAATAGACAAGCACAACAGAGCCCACAGTGTGGACAAGATAAATGTGCTATACTAAATAAATACTCAATTTTATTATGTTTATAAACTTTGGGAGGGAAGAGGAAATGCTTTCCAAGACTTAGTGTCTTGACCTCAAGGAATTCAGTTCTCCTTGATCTTAACTCTGGCCCTCAGCTTCTCAAAACTGAAGAGTTTCTGAATTCAGATTGCAGAGAACTATACAGGAGAACACCACCAAATTAAAGAAAAAAAGGGGTAGGAAGTACATGTCCTCACTCTGTCCATTTATGATGCCTTTCTCTGTTTGATTTTGCTATAATCAAGAATACTTTGAATGAAACCATTTTTTTTTATGTAATTTCTATTTCAGTAAAAACTTGTAGTTTCTATAAATGCCAAAAACCACTTTTGAAAGCACTCTGTTAGGAAAATTGTTGTTACTGTTATTCTTTTCCATAAAGAAGATTTTAAGCGCAAGCAACTGAAATTCCTCTGCACTCCAGCACCATAGATGGAAAGATGTTACTGTGATGAAAGGCCTTGACATTTACAAGCATTTTGGCTGCTGCACCATAAAATTAATAGTATTGACATTTCCTTTCATGCAAAGCAGCAATCAGTCACTGCTGCCAGTCATGTGTCAGCCTGCCTTGGGTGGGAGGCCAGTGCCACTTCTGCAAGTGCTGAGCTCCAGCTCCACTTCCACGTCTGATGCAGAGGAATATTTGTTACTTCCTACACCAGACCACTTATTTGCTTCTGGGGTAGCGAGAGCAGCAGTGGGGCTCTGGGATGCTTTGTTTACCTGCTGTAAAACCCCTTCCACTGTTGTCTGGGCTTTCTAGAACTGTCACAACATCCCACCTGCCACACTCTCAGATGGTGGGGAAACAGGAAGGGACCGCTCTGGACCACAGTCATTACTTATGGCCTCTTGTAAAACAATCTCAGAACAATCAGGTAGTGAAAATAATCATTCTGACATCACTTCTTGCTCTCCCATTGAGGGGAAGGACAGGGCTGATGAGGAAAAGGTTCTCTCTTCAGTCTTAAATATCCATTCTTAATACAATGATACTCTTTTTCGCTTGAAGTTTCCCAAATTTAATGAATATTCAGTAATGTGTTTTACCCTTAGGTCCTCTCAGGATTTAAAACAATGGAATATAATGGTTATTATCTTGCTGCACAGCCTGCCTGATAGCCAAGCATAATACCAGTTAAGTCACCTCTACAGCTGTGGAAGACCCAGGGACTAGTAACGCTGATGAAAATAACTTCATTGATTTAAATGGACCATATCTGATCCATTAGCCTTGATTTCAGAAAACCTGCTTAACTCTGGTCTGGAATATGATTCAGCATAAACACAGATTAAGCACCTACTCAACACGAGGTGCTTCTCATTACATCTGAAGTTCATGTATTTAAATATTTTCCTAACCCAAAATGTTCAACTCTCCTGTTAACAGAGTGCCATTTATCAACAAGTTTCCAAAGCACAAACTGGGGGCAGATAAAAGCACCTTGCTGTGAGAGCAGGAGAGGCTGGTCCTACTTTCCACCATTCACTGGAGTTTTCTTAGTGGAGAGATGAGAGAGGTTTGGTAAACCTCTTTGGTGAACACATTCACCTTGCAAAAATAGAACAAGAAGAAAAAACCTTTCCCAAGTACTCCAAATGGACTCAGTGTTCAAAGAGAAATTTTTAGAACAGAAGACTAATGTGATGAAAAGTAATTGGAAACCTGTTAGAACTGCTTTAAAAAGATTGTCTTTGGGGAAAACATCCATTTAAGAGGAAATAAAGAAGCGTAAGAGCCTGGAGGCTAAGTAACCTTCAATAAAGCGTACGGCTTGCTTCTGAAGGCCAGGCAGTGAGCCGATCCAGGCTGAGCACCCTGCACTTCTCCAGCAGGGCCAATGAGGCAGAGCTGGCCCCAGCTCAGCCCTGTGCTCACGTAGCCAAAACACTCCAGCCACCCCACCTATTCTGAAAAAATCCCATGGAGAAGCCCAGGCAGCAGGAACACAGGTACCATGCAACGATGTAAAGACCAACATTTATATAATTTCTGTTAGAACAAGTGACTGAAGGAATTTCTGAGGTACCATATGCAGTTCCGAGTTTAACCTGTGCCAGAAGAATGAGATTTCAGAACACTGGTGTTTCCCATGTGCTGTGGAAGAACGCCGTGTTGAGATAAGCCGTCTCCAACTTTTCTGTTGCAGCTGCTTCTAGCCCAGCAACCTGCAAGGAGAGAACCAGCCAAAGGAGCAATAAAAATCATTTACAAGGTCAAAGGAGTGCATCATGCTTTGGGCATTAAAAGTCTCAGCTTTGCTATGAGCCGCGTTGATAACCGGCACCGGAGACAGCAGGGAGGACTGTACATCAGGGTGTTGCGCTGCTCTGTGGCCATATGGCTCAGTGATATTTTGCTCGTTTTTATTTCACGGTTGGAGAGATCGGAGTTTTCCTTGAAGAGCTGGCAGGCAGAGCAGACAGAATTCCCAAGGGATTTTCCTGTTCTGGCAGCTCGTTGCAAGGAGAAGAGTCCCTCAAGGGCTCTCATGGATGAGAGCACTCTGGAGCAGCAGTGATGTGCCAGGACACAGAGCTATCGTCCAGGAGCTTGAGGACAGCTCCTCGAAGAAGGTCTGGAGGAACAGGAGTCTGGAGGAACAGGAATCTTGCCAGACAGCCACTCCTGGCATCAGAGCTGAGCAAAACGTCCCCTGCACAGTCAGCTGTCAAATTCGGCCGTGCCCCGCTGCTCAATGGTGCCCACGGCGAGAAGGGACAATCCTGTGCCTCAAACACAAGTGAAGGTCCCATTGAATGCCAGAACGGAAGTGTCAGGAGGCACCGGGCCAGAAGGTGCCTGCACCTCCCTGGAGCATAATGTGGGGAGCAATCCCTGCACTGGGTCCAGCCCAGCACTGAAACAGAGGAGTACTCCTCCTGATCATCACCTCTGCAAACAACAAACTAAAGTTCAGTTCTAATGATGTTCATGAAGATCTCAGAAGATGATGAACAAGTAATGAAATCACAGCTTCTTTTCCTTCAAAACTACAGTTGGGCCCCAGACTTGCTCCTTTTCCCTCCAGTTCCCCTATTTCTGATACCTCTGCACACACCCCCTTCACACGCCGGTTATAGAGAAAAATACTTTTTTCTGATGTTTGCCTTGTTCTCAGCAAAAGGAGTTGTTGAGCAGACAGACAAGGGGGCTTGGAGAACTCTGGAAAATCTTACATCCCCAAAGATGCATGAAGGCACTGGTGGGGTTCAGACTGACACTCGCCTCTCCTCCTGGGGCTGCCCCAGAGGGAGGGAACCACACAGTCAGAACAGGCACTGCCTCATCATGCAGAAGTCACTGGGTGACCATGGCCATCACTCTGCCATGGCATCTTGGTCTGATAATACTTTCAAGAGCACACAAACCTCTTAAAACCAAGAGAAGCCAGCAAAATAAGTGTGGCCCAGGAAGCATCATGATACACAGAAAAGATGTACAAGTAAATATTGCCACATAAATAATGACAGCTTGACACTATGGCTACTATTTTTCTACTGATATTTTGATGTTTTCATTTATGATCATTATGAATGACTTATTCCTGTCCCTAAACACCAGTCAGACCTACCATAAGTAATACTCTGACCACAGGCAAGTGCAATAAAATTGATCAAGGTGTTGACACTTAAAGATACAAGCAAATGAACATGATAAACTGCCAAGAACAACGAGCAAGAAACACAATGTTCTTCCTTTGTAAAATAGCACCCGGCAGCGATGGTTATTTTGACTTTGTTTTTGTAGAGACTATAGCTTTCAAATTACCCAGGAAAACCATTTGGCCTCTCACAGCAGAATGTGTCTGCAAAACGGTGCCCGTGCCTTTTCACACAAAGTGTCCCCGTGCTGCAGCCTGCCCAGGGCCGCTCTCTCCTGCGGGGAGAAGCGGGGGCACGGTGGCTCTACCTTCAGTTGTCCCACCCTCTCACAAACTGGAAAGGAATAAATCCGTGTGCCACTCCTTGTGAAAACCTCTGCACATCGCCCTCCTGCCCCATTGATATTTCAGTTTTAACTAAACTGTGTATTAGATGCCAAAAATATTATTGTGTGTACACATCCAGTTTGTATGAAAGCACTGACAGGTGTTTCCAAGTCCATTTCCCAATCATTAACTCAGAGCACTGTGAAGAAGGTCAGTAAAATTACCATTCCCTTCCTGGGCTTTTTTCCTTACAGCAGCTGTGGGTTCCTCAGATCCTGGTGCAGCTGTAGATTCTCCTTCCCAATGCTCCTGCAAATCGCCTCGATGCCCTGGATGAGGTCAAGCAGCCAGCCGAGGCAGTGCCTCGATGGGGACAGCAGCCAGGGTCCAATGCCTCAGAGGGCGGTGTAACCGCCCCCACAACTTGTGAACACAAGCGATGGGCTCTCAGGGACATCAGCTGAGAGCCTGCACTGCTGTGATCTCTCTCCCGGGTGATGCCTGCACTCGGCGAGGTGAGCAGCTTTAGGCAGGTTCATTTTCACACTGCAGACATCTCTGCTCTGTTGCTTTCAGAAGCAGCTACACCACAAACCCCCAGCCACGAGCCCTTGCCAGGACCAGGCTGCAGGGGGGTAAATGCCGGCACAGAACCTGGAGCACACAGCCTTCCTACCCTCGGAATCCCACTGCTCGACTCCGCATCCACCTGAAGAAGAAAGCTGCATGATGTGCCACAAACTGTGACTAAATAGCAGCACCCAGAGCCTCAAAGAGACAGACAGGAATTGCACTTTCCTCTCACAGCCTGGCTGGGCTGGCACAGGGGCAGGAGCCGTGTCCCCTCCGCTCTGTCAGGATCACCTGAAGCTCGGTTTGCAGCAGCTGTCACCCCGCTGCACTCCAGCGCAGGATAACTGTTTCTCTTTCCCTTTGGCCTTTGTATTACAACATTCACTCCAGCCAAATAAAATATTTATGTTATTTTAAGCTTCTGCTACTTAAAGAAAAATAAACAGATAGTAGTAGAATGAAAACATAACCATGCAGGAACAAAGGCAGGGAGCACAGCAGATATGTTGGGTCCTGATGCTGGTGAAAGATGTTTCCCAGATACAGTTTGGGAAGTTCAGAGAGACTCACGGCATTAAAATGAGCAGGATTTCACAACATCTGTCTTTACCTTGGTGGAGCTGAAGACCCCATGGCTCAGACTCTCTTGCAATTTTTCCAACCCCCCAACCAGAGGCAAGTGAGCAGACGTGGGACAGGGCTGACCAGCCACGAGCACCAGCGGCAACCAGGACGCTCCCATGGCTTGACGCTGACCATGGCGCCACCTCCCTTCCCATCCATCTCACCTGCTTTGTCTACCAAGACACCACAGTTCATCGGGAAGCAGCTGGGCTTACCTAGATGGAGGGGATTATCCCCAGGATTGCAGAGGCAACGGTCTTCTGTTCCTTTCTTTAGTTTATAGAAAGCTTTCACTGCTCAAGGCAGTCTCAGGTTTGCCACACATTGCACCAAAGAAAACAAGGAAGATGTTGTTGCTGAGTAACAATTTTTCCTGGAAAACTAGTGTGGCAAATTTGCTGGAAAAGTGAAAAATTCTAATGGTCAGTGCAAAATAATGGATTGCACCAAGAGAAGCAGCTTGACAACTGTTTGATTTGAATTCAAAGAGGGGGGAAAAAATTGTCTGGGCCTAAACAAGGCTGTTGACCATGAAGTAGACTTCGCTATAACTGAATTGAAAAGGCTAATTCATCAAGCTGTAATGAGAATCTCATTGTCATTCATCTTTTATGTGAACATTTGCAGGCGAGAGTCTGGATGTCAGGGGAAAGCCCTGTAATTAATTTATCTCTGTTGTGTAAAAGGTAACAGATCTGAACGATGGGTTCTGTCTCAGCACAGCTGCCTCAGATAAAAATCAAGCAGATTATTTAGGTCTGATTTCTACTTTCCTTCAGAGGAGAAATAAATAGCTGCAGAAAAATTTGAACAATGAAAAAATGCACAGATTGGAAGAAGGAAAGAAGAAGAAGCCTACCTCCAAGAAATCACATCAGCAAGAATGACTGAAACCCTCAGGGGGAGAAAGTAAAAAAAAAAAAGCTATAATTTGTTTGCAGTGGGAGAATTTTATCGTCTAGCCTAAAGTATCGTTAGGATTAAGACCACATAACAGAGGCAGTGAGCAAAGTAATTTGCCATGGATAATTTGCCCTCAGCATATTCAGAATACAATGTCAAGGCTCCCTACAATTACAAAGGACTGGCTTACTCTCTGTTGTGATTGCTTTAATCAAGGCCCTTTACTTTTCTGAAAGCACGAGAGGCACTGCAGGACCTGCTGACCATGGAAAGTCAGCAAAATTTGTGTGTTCAATAGTGATTTCTGTCTTTTGACCTAGCTCCCTCCTCCAGCTCCAGCAGCTTTGGCTTGCAGCAAGAGGGCAGGAGCCCGTGCCGAAACCGCCCGCGCAGCTCTCACAGCACATCCCTGTTCCTCAGCTTGTAGAACTACGTTAGATAGTTACAATTAAAATTATTTCCAATGGCAGGCAAACCAGATGGA
>WTSP01008583.1:12588-44819 GCA_025331215.1 Actenoides lindsayi
GAGGGTGATCAGACATTGGAATGGACTGCCCAGGGAGGTGGTGGAGTCACCGTCCCTGGATGTGTTTAAAGAAAGGCCAGATGTGGCACTTAGTGCCATGGTCTATCAGATGTGGTGGTGTCAGGTCATAGGCTGGACTTGATGATCTCAGAGGTCTTTTCCAGCCTCAGTAATTCAGTGATTCTGTGATTCTGTAATGGAAACCCCCCAATGATAAGAAAGAAGACACCACAATATTTTACTAAAGGTTGACGGTATAGATGTGAGTCATGGAGTTCTGAAAGGCTTAACATGCCTTTGGATAAAGTATTCTTAATTATTTGGTAGCCATCCAAAAAAAAAAAAAAGTATTGCAGGCTGTGTTCTTCTAATACAAATTTCTCATTATCAGGCAGATTCTAAAATATACAAACATTTGTAAACTCCTGTCAAATATAATTCTTCATTTACCTTGGCAAGCACTGAATATACATCGGACATGACTTTTAGCCAGTAATGCTCCTAGGCACCTTGCATTTGAAAGAAAGCACTCCCAGTATAAATAAATGTTATAGAATTAAACTCACATCATTGTATTTTATTTATTTAAAGCTTTTTTTTTTTTTCAGTGCTATCTGTAACTAAAAATGGTAATTATATTTATATATAATTAATTTAGGATATCTTAGGCAAGCAAATCTTATTCACAAACAATAGTAAATTCCTGGTGCATATTTTCATCTGGCAAATCTAGTAAGTAAAGGCAAATACAGCGTAAAAAGGGCTCATTTTGGAGCCAGAGATGACTAGACATGTGATTGGGAATAACAAACTGTACCTTCGGACTTCTGAAAACTCTGCCATGTCATAATTATCTACAGGCCAGGATGTTTTATGTAACTCCAACTGACAGATAAATGAGTGCATTCTAAGATGAGAAACCAGTCAGGGAATATATAACATTTCTGTGACTGTAGTTGTCTAGAGCATTTGTTTTTTGTGCTAAATGATCCATATAGGAAACTTTGTGCTTCTATTTTCCTGAATGTATCAAATAATTTAATTAAACTTCCTGGTTTGGATTTCTCCGTCTTTAAAAACAAATGCAGAAACATGAAACCAGGTATGTGACTCTCATCTCTGGAGAAGCTGTAAACTTTGACTCAACAAGATGTAAACAGCTTCTGTTGCTTATGCTATTTATGGAGATAAATGGGTGCCTGGAACCTAATGAAGGGATCCAATATACAGTATTTCTCCAAGTAGCTGCATTGCTTAATCATTAAGTGTACTGATAAACAACCACTTGAAAGATTTCTGGAGGGTCTTTCCAATTACTTTGATGAGCAGTAGGTTGGGGCTATGTGGGACTTTTCTCCCAAGAAGTTTTAGAAAGGAGGATTACTAATATCATTCCAATAACTGACAGAAAAACTGAGGCAAGGAGAATCTCTGAGGTGGCACAACTGAATGTCAGTGTAGTTTCATAAATGAAGTGAAGTTCAACGTCTTTTTCCCCATTTTGTCCTGAAATTTGGCTTCCTGTATAAACTAAGTGAAACCTTCTTATTTTGACTGGTTCTAGAAGACCCTGAAGGGATTGCATATGCTCCTCCTGACAAGTCTTGTGAGCAGACTGAGGCCTTTGTAAACATCTCTGAGACGTATTGTACATGAACAGAGGACACAGCAGATGAGGAAATTGTCTTTGTTGTACCATCTGCTGATTTAGAAAGCCATGAAGATGACAAACAGCCAGATTCTGTTCTCTTTTCACTCATCTGCTGAATGGCACACTGTTAGCATTGCATGAGCTGTAGTGTGGAAATGTTAAAAGTTGCAGGCATTGTTTAAAAGTAAAAGAATGATATATTAGAGTATTATGGCCAGACGCACAAGAGGAAGTGCCAGACTTTTACCACCTTCATGGCTGATTTTTAATGAATTGTGACAACTGAGCAAAATAGACTGAACATTAGTGACATTAATACCTTCAGTTTAATCTCACAATTTCTGTTCTGTGTTCTGTTAAATTGGCAGAAAATCTGACAAATACAATTTTTCTGATTTTTAACTTAAAGAAATACAGAGAAAATATGACCCTTTACATTGATTTTTCATGTAAAACTGGAGGAAATGAAAGCATATAAAATATGTTCAATAGAAATAATAGTGCAGCCAATTAAAATTACACCTTGTTTCCTTTTTCATGAACAACACTTTCCACTTTGTTTCAGTCACATCAATGATTGTCCCCGTGATGTAGGAACCTCCTACATTAAGCCAATCTAATGCTTTTACTTTCAGCTTGTACTTCACTAATTACTTCAATATCTGTAACCTGGGTGTAGGTTATGCAGTGTTTGTCAGGTTTAGGTGGCCACGTGATGCTTTTTTATTCTTTATTTGCTGTGATTTCCAGTGGTAGTATGATAATTGCATATTGTTCAGACTATCAATTGAAAGATACCTAAGTATAAGAGCAAGATCTGTTTCCAGTTGTATACTGATATTTTGATGGCTGCTGGAGGAAATGAGTTGTATTTAATTTCTATTTCAATGCCATAACTCCACATATGAAAACTGAATTTCTGTGAATCTTCTTTAAGGTGTCAAAATTTAGTGTCTGTTGATGGAATTAAATACACTGTAAATATATGCCTCTTTGTTGGTTATCTGTGTTTTCTCACTCACTGCATGTACAGCTCATACTTCCTTTCTGGCATGGTGTTGCATTAACACAAAAAGATACTCTTATAGCTTTTGTAGAGTTTTCCATGGGCTAAACATTTTTTCTTGTTCGAAGATATTTTTCTTGTGTTAAACATTATGCTGCTTAAGACTGTAGATACAGAAGATCTCCATTCTTGAATCTGGTTGTCCTTAAGTTCATTTGATTGAATCTGGATATTTAATCTTCACTAGTGGACGTTGTTATTTTACTCCTTCTTCTGGATACATCCTGTTGAACTTCTCTTTCTATTTGAAAACATTTTTCAAGGCTTAAGTTCTCTTCTGTTCCATAGCTGACATTGTCTTTAACTAAGGAATCATAATATCTTCAGAATTTTCTTGCCTTTAGGTCTCTGCTGTTAATGTCTGGTCTCACTTCAGTTTTCATATTTTAGTTAAGTAGTCCCAAACTTCACTCTATTACTTGAAGAAACACAGCTACAAAAAAGCCTGTCTTGTCTGTACAGGTTTAGTTTGTCTTGGGCCATGCTGTGTCCACTGGGCTTCTGTACTAATTCCAGTCTTCCCTATATTATTTCTAGCAATGCTGACACACTTTCCAGCCCTCTTTTCCTTCAAAAAAGCTGTATAAAAGAATTATATATAAATATATAATTTTTTTTTCCAATTTCACTTCCACACACTCAGTTGCCATATTTTTGCAAGCTCTGTTGTTTGCTGAGAATTCAGGTTTCATGGTGTTCTGATACTCCTTTATTGTTCTTTATTTTGTCTATCTGCTAATGAGTCATTATCTCTTCCTCAAACCTTCATTAGACAGGCTGTTGCCACCATGTTTCATATTGTACATTTTGGCAATGGCAGTAGGCAGAAAGTGTCTTCTAAAGCTGAATTGTGAGAACTTTTCGCAGAAGTGTGGCAGATCCAGCTGGTATCCAAGTCGCGTGCAGATAGACTGTCTTCCTCTTCCAAAGGCTTTTTTGCTTCAGCCTCCATCTATGAAGCTTGCTATAGCTGAAGCCCTTTACTAAAGAATGCTTTGTACTCAACTTTCAGATGCTTTATTGCAGAGAAGAGCAGTTACTACAGCCATCAATCCTTGATTTTTTCATTATGTTAGCTCTAGCACATCAACAAGTGCTTTCAAAATTAGACTCAAGCTTTATAATGGGCTTTAGAAGAGCCAGAAACATGGTACAGAGTGGAAATGCTTCCAGGAGTTAAGTCTGAAAAAAAAAAGTGGGAAGCAGCTTATTGTAGCAAGAGGATTTCATGTTTTGTCTTCTGTATTTATTTATTTTTTTTGTTTACAGTGAAGCATAGTAATCCAGTCTGTAGGTGCCTGATATATTGACCATACTGGCCAGATTCTTATATCTGGGGAAGGGAGAAGATAGAGAAGAAATATACATTTTTGGAAGCATACGCTACCAAAAACATATGCATCCAAGTTTTTTCAGAAGTCAAAGAGCACCTAGAATTTCCATCCAACTGTGGAAAGAATGGCTGTTTCCCATCATGAAAAAGTGGAGGTCTTCAATGTGTTTCCCTTTGCAAAGAAGCATCACTTTGGTCTTGTCTGGATTCAGTTTGATTCATCTGTTCTTCATTTAAGAGCTAATTTCCTGTAGTTATTCTGATGTTTTATAGTGATGATAGTTGCATCAGAAAATGAGATAAATAGTAGATTGTCAGCAACATACTGTTAGCAATTGAACACATGCCATATCACTCTCTCTCTCAGCAGTCTCATGTAGATAGATGTAGATCGTATGGATCCCTGTGGGATCCTGAAGGTGAGGACCTTGGAGGAAGAGACTTGTATCCACCACCTTTTTTTGAATTACATGCACAACATAAGATACAGTACTACTGTGTTGCTGGAACTATGCAATAGAGGATTCAGGTGTCTGAGAGCAGGAATCTGGATATCAGAGTTCTATGGTTGGTGGAAGTTTTATAAATTCCTCCAGGAAGTTGTCAGAATTTCCATCTGTAGTTTGTTTACTAGAAGCCTTGCTTCCTCTTGTCCTTTGCCTCATAGTGCATATGGATATACTCAGATGTTTTCATTTCTTGGTGGAACATCTTCTGCATCTGACATTGAGACCACTGAACCTTTCCTCCATGTTTTATTTGCTTTTTTTTTTAAAAAAACCCACAACACTTCTGGTATTTATCTTGGCCTGTTACTATGGGTGTTCTGGTATCTATCTTTGCTCTTCTGAAGCGTAGCTGTTCTACACTAGAGTTGAGATGGTATTGAATCATGCCTCAGTGATGCAAAAGAGTCCAGGTGTTTCATCTGCAAGGAGAGTATAGATGTGTTCTTTTTCTAAGAGGAATCTTTGCATTTGGCATTTCTTTGTTTAATGATGTTACCAGCTAAGCCACTGATTGCAAATACCAGCTTGTAGTATTTATTGTAATGCGTGGTGTTCTGGGAGGGTGACTCCTCACCATAATGATACCAAGGACTTAGAAAAGTAAAACATAATGGCATGCAAGGTTTTGGGCAGCCTGGTTTGCCTGTTTTTTTTTTTAGATTCCTGTGACCTAGAAGCATTGTACAATGTAGTCTCTATGATTTGAATGCTTGGCCCTTACACAGATCATAACAGCAGGTGAGTAGTGCTGGAGTGATAATCTGTGGTCTGAATACCAGGGTGGTGTTTCATCCTATTTTTAAAAACTCTTCCTCTGACATGAGAAAGCATCAGACTATTACAGGGTGGCATACACCAGAGATAGGGAGGTAATAGCAGGAATGCAGAGCTATGGGTTCTCCAGCAAAAAGGGAGGTGAAAGGGTTGGTAGATTCAAAAATGAAACAGAACCTTCTCATACCCCTAAGGCTATGAACAACTTATCTTCTTTGTTTTGATTAACTTTCATTTTTGGAGGCAACACTTTCTGCATCTGACACTAAGACCACAAGACTCTTCCTTTTCTTATAATCAGGTAGTTGTGGTGAATGTGTATATCAGGATAAGACTGATATTTTTTTTCATTACTATTCATAATATCTCATGCTACTCTAGTTGTTAAATATGAAGATAAATTGACATCCTTTGTGTTTCTGATATTTTATATAACATGAAAGTAATTTGCCAGGACTCAGTTGTGGAGACAGATGCTTTGCATGTCAAGTGAAGGTATTGGGATGGAAATTCTGAGGGTAAAGACAGGAAAGATTAATGCATTCAAAATATGTGGATGAGCGTTACCTGTCAAATAGGCCAAAGCAAATCCCTATATTCAGATGCTTTCACTGCAGGCAGGATGTTTGAAATGCAAATATTACAGCAAAGGCCTATCTCTATTAAAGCCAAAATTTGAAGAAATGTCCTCATTAAGAAGTAATTTTGTATTATAAAACATTAATTATACTTAACCAACCTCAGTCTGCTATGGACTGGTAACCACAGTCAGCACAGTTCTAATGACAGTGATTCAGGTGTTATACCTACACGGGTGCATATACATTGTTTGCATTGTCAAAAAAACCCTAAGCCTCTTCAACCAACAAGTTTGTTGTTTATCAGGTGCAAAAAAAAAAAAATTAGTGTAGAACTGCCATGAATTAATTTGTCTGTTCCACAGATTTATCTGTGGCTCTTCAAACATTCATCCTATTTCACTTATTTCAGTGAAGTTTATCCTTCTGCCCCTGACTTTTAACTGAAAAAATTCCAGTGTTCTAAGCTGTGATATGCTCAGGTTGTGGTGCAGTTCCTTTCTAAAAAAAAGTTAGACTCTCACTGCTCACATTAATATATGGATGATTATAGAGCAAGATATTGTTGCTAAAGCTGGGTGAATAATTTATTATTAATATGATTCATTAAGGATGATTCTTTAGGTTTAAATGGAGTATAGGGTAATGTGTGAATGAATATGTTGCCTCCTTGACTGCATAAGAGAAGCATTATTCTTTACTTCCTTTCCCCCTTCTTTGCTGATTAATACAAAGGAAGAGTAAAGCCATGAATCCTTCTTCTTTTCCTCCAGGTAGGTAGGTCAGGAAGAAACTCTTGCTTCTCTTTCTTTTAATAAATCATTGTCAGAATAGGTTCCGTATGACTACATGAAAGCTGGAGAGATCATTTCTTGCTCCCCTGGGTATCAGCAGACATGCAGATGTGTGCAAAGAGGTGCAGTCCAATGCACATGCCCCTGATGCTTAGTAAGACGTGGTGAATAATGCCTGTTTTTCTTACTTTTATGTATCTTTTAGAAAGTCTGAAGAAACTTACACTGAACTTCACAAACTGCCACTATATCTAGCTCCCCATAGAAAACCTCTAGCATTTTGTGAGTGGGGGACAAACTATTTAAGTCACAAGATTTATATTTATTTAGCTGTTTTCACTGACTGGTAAAATCTTTCACTATAAGATACTTCAAATGGGTGAAGAAACACTCACAAGACTCATAGAAGAAGAAAAATGTAAAAATTTGCACCAGTTGCCTGAAATCCTGTAAACAATGAAAAATATAACCTTAAAGATGAAGTATTTTCCATTAAAAAAAAATGTAAAAAATTTATTTAACTTATTTAGTCATCTATGTAGGCTATTATGTGCAGCCCCCCAAATGCATGAACACACACACCCACCCACACACATACAAATGTGGTAAGTTTGTAGTTGTACAGTTAGAAGGGTTTTGAGGAAAATGTATCCTATTTATTGCTTAGCTATGTGACCAATGCAGAACTGTAATATAAATCTCAGAAATTTCCACCCCATTGTTTTTTATTACTGAAGAAAGTAGATCAGGATGATAACAGTTGGATGCAAAAAGTAATCATATTTTTGGTATAAAAATAGTGCTATTGTTCAGTAAGCTATACCATGTAAATGTATTAGGGGGATATACTGTCTTGCCCTGGATGGTTTTATACTTTTTTTCTTAAAAATATCTTTTGTTTCCACCCCCCACTAAGAAGGAAAGAATGTTTCCCATTAAGATATGAAGTGAGTTTGTTTTTCACTTTTGCCTTTTATATAGGGATACTGAATATAAAGGACTACAGCTCTCCCTGGATCAGGTCACTGCTACCAAGCCGGCATTCTCATATGCAAATTCAACTCCAACCATAACGGATAATAGAAAGGGAAGCAAATCTCGCCTCTCGAGCACAAAGTCAAAATCAAGGACATCACCATACCCACAGGTAGTTGTCTTTGAAAACCAAAATAAATATTTTTTAATATCTTGGTTTTGACTGCTATTTTAAACAAGTAATTAGAATGGGCCAAAGAACATGTTACTCAAAGGCAATAAAGAATGACAGGTTATAAGATCTTGAGACAGAAATATGTTTCTTTAAACTGCTTCTAAAAAGCTGGAAACATTTGTGTTTCAACATGCATAATAAATCATCATCAACAACAACAGTGTGGGGCTCAGAGTTAATGAGGAGTGGACAGAAGGACAAGTGAAAAAGTTGGTTTTGAAATACTTTGTCTGAGAGGATTGTGAGTTCTGCCATTTGAGAAAGCTTGCTTTTTCTTACTTATTCTTTAATAATTCCAACATATCTAGAAAGCTGCTGTTTGACAGCAGTTTAATACTGAAATCTTAGTCAGAAGAAGTGAGTTTTGTGGAGGGAAAGCAACAAGTTAACCTGGTGAACTGGATCAAGAAAGCTTTTCTATGTACAAAGCTTTGAAAGGGAGAAAAGTGCTAGGAGGTGGCCATTGGTGTCAGCAGACTTCAGTTTGCCAGATCTCATTTTCAAGCCTAATATGTAAGGAACATATCCCCACTTGGAGAATGGACAAGACTTGATTTGGTCTCTGAAGTGAAGCTTACGTAACACATTTATGCAACTGATTTCTGCAAACAATGTCATAGCACTTGCATACTTACATGGTCAACCCTTTAGGCTCAAATAAACCTGTTGAAATAACCATTATGTTTACTAATTAATGATTCAAGTTTTACGACCCTTATGCCGTCACATAGTGGATATAAATGTAAGTATTCATGATGTCACCTTGAATAAATATGTATTTTTAAAGAGTCCAGGTCAATATTTAATTGATAATGACCCTGATGGCTACAGTTTCTCTGTAGTCACAATGTTTTCTAAACTGATGTTGCAGTGTACAGTGTGAGTCTAACTGTCTACATGACTTCCTTGTTTTCTCTCTTTTTCTCCTTAAAAGTACCAAGGGTAAGAATTTCAGTTAAATGAACTTTTTTCTTTTGGAACAGTGATTTAACTGAGTGCCTAGATATGAACTCAGATTCCTAATTTTAAGAATTTGATTTTTCCAGAGATTGTTATGGCTGTTGTTGTTTAATCATTTGTTCACACGCATTTCTCTGGATTGTTACAGAAGAGTCATTCTCTTGAATGCATTACAGCAAAGAACTGTAATAAAACTGCTTTAAAACGTTAAGAAAGATACCTACAATTAATTCTAAATTAGATTTTTCATATGACTGTCTTTGATTTACTGAAATTACCCTTTATCTCCCCTTATATGATCCTTTCAGAAGCCTTCATTTGCTAGCATGACAATCCAAACTGAAGACCTGTTATCCTCACACAATGATTTGCTTTTTGAAAGTTTGACTTTCATCAGTGACTCCATATTCTCTCTGCCACAAGAAAAAATTCTGAGCTAGCAGTGCAGCATTGAGACAGTTGATTTATCAGGGATTGCTGTCTGCGAGCTCAGGACGTTTAGTCTCCAGTTTTATTTTGTATCCTCATTATCAGCTGCCTGGTAGTAAAGTCACAGATTTCATCATTCAAAAAGAAGCAGCCGTGCTATTTGCCAGTCTCTTGAAAAATGGTCATACCGCTCATTGTAGCACATCACCACAAGCAGCACTGGCTGTTTGGCTTTGCATCCCTCTCATCCTTCTCCAACCCTGAATAAACTGTTGAAAGACTATGAAAAGCCCTTGTGAAGACTATGCAGCAGGTGGCATGGCCTATGTCTCTCAGTCTCCAGCCCATGTAATTTGCCATTCAGTTGCAGAGAATTAGAGTGTGACTCAAAAGCCAGGGCTGGAAAGTGAGGTCATGGGTTTGGCTTACACAGGAGCCTGGGTTTTGGTGAAGGAAGGAAACAGGAAGTTTATTAGTAAAATAATCTCAGTGGACAAAGTATTTCTTAAAGTTAAGGGCACCTAGGCGATTTTAAATGTACATACTTCCACTCTTTTTTTTTTAATTTGTTTTTCCCCCTTACCATTTACTTTACTTCAGTCTTGAAGTGAAAAGGGAATCATGCTTTATTGGGTCATGACTGAGAATCTTCTCCCCTGCCAGCTGCATGCCCCTAAGATAGCTACATGAGATGTGAACTATATGAAAACCATGTTAATAAATTTCATCTGAATGTTTACTAGTAGGGAAAAAGGTAGACATTTTGGTCACCTAAGAGCGTGTTAATGTTTTTTTTTCTCATATCATGCAAAAGCAGACATAGTTTAATATGACATTTGTAGACTCTAAGCAAAACCTGAGTACATTACATTGGAGGCATTGGTCTGCATCTGCTTAACACTGACTAATGCTAGTCCAGTGGGCTAGTGGGTTCTATGAAACCCACCCCAGGCAGGGGAAGGACAAGTACAGAGGAGACCAAAATTCATGATACAGCTGTAGGATTTGCTTAGACACTTTGAACAGTGCTCTTCTAGTCCTGTCCTGCCAGAGAACTGGAGAGACGAAAGAGGAGGCAAAAACCCAGGAGAGACAAAGACTTGATAGAGACTTGAAGAAAAAGGAAATCATGAGTTGGTTAAAAGATGCCTGTAGTCTTCCCCCATAATAATAGTTATTGTGAGGGGATCCCAAACGCTAGCCCTGGACCTCATTTATTCTGTACACGGGAAATAGCAACGAGATTTGAAAAACATTTTAATTGTGATCATCTGAACAACTGTTTTGGAATTTAATCTCTCATTAATGATGATTGTTTAAAGAAAATATTTTAAATTGTCTGTTGTCTCCCTCTGATGGAAATGTTTTATGGTCAGATGTGTATAAACACCTATTGCTTCATATCTCATCTTAGTTTTGGGGTAAAGATTATATATATTTATAAAATGAATGCACACATACAAACAAGAAAGTATCCAAGAGCTGTTGGATGGAAGCTTTGGTGTGTGTTACAGCATGCATGAATTTTTGGAAGTAAGAGTCTTCTCTAGTAGGTGTATATTAATATACCTGATTTGGGAGCTAAATTGATTATATAGCTCCTTTAAACAGACAATCTGGATTTGTTGTGCAGTCCACCTGTATTTGGGCACATCACCCAATGGGGTAAAGATAGCAGAATCAGGCTGAACTCTAGTCAGCTTTTTTATTATTATTATTATTTTTATTTCTTCCTGTAGCCTGAAGCTTTGGCAACTTCCAGTGTATTCATAAGCAAAGCAAAATCCTCTTTTTATAGTAAACATAACTCCTAATCTGGTGGAAGAGTCACCAGCAGTGGGGGTTATTTTAATGGACATGCTGTATTACTTTAATCTAAGCCTTTCACCATCTGTTCTGCCTATAATAGTGAATGCAAAAAGAACATATTTTACATTTCAGGATTACATTAGTAGAAAGTAAGATAAAAGTGATTTAAAAGCATGCATATGTTCTTAGTACAATACAGCCCGCATCTGTGATGTTTTTTCTCATGGTTAAGACACAAATCAAGAGGGAAGCTGCTAATGCTGATATAGTGAAAGTTTTCATGGAAAAGAGGACTCTGAGAAGGTCTCACTATGTATTTAATGTTTATAACGACAAAAACCTGAGCAGGCTGCCAGAAAATTAGATGTCTCTAACATCTATTGTTTGAACATCTGGCACAGTGTGTGAAGCAGGCTGATGTTGCTGCATAAGACAGGATGAGTGCTCAGGCCAGTGAAGACACCTGTAGGAATGGAAGGTCAGGCAAAAGAAAGTCACCTGAGAAATATAAAATTGTCTGCTGGCCTAATACACTTCAGTGGGCTCTTGTAAAGTAATCTTTTCTTAGACATGGAATTTATATTTTCTGATTTCCTTGCCCCTTCAGCCTTCCTAAAGTTTTTACTGGAGTGAAAATAGCATCAGTGATGGCCTATAACCCCTTTCTATGTCAATGCTAATCTAGCTGGTGTGCTCTGTGGTGGTACATTGGATTAGCACTCTGGAATACATTTCTAATATATGGAGGTGGCAATTCTGTTTCCAGGAACCAGCTGGAGGACCATTTGATTTATTTATTGTTGCTTATGCCAGAAGACAATTCAGAAATCACCTGAAGGGTTTTCACATGTTGTCTGTTTGAAGTTCTTTTATCATATTTAACTTCTGTCTTCTGGTTAGACTTTGTCAAAAAAACCCAAAAATAATAAATTCTGCCTGGTAGGAGTCAGAAGACAAAAATTAGCAGAAAGTAAAACTTTTCTGGTGAGGCAGGACTGGGACTGAAAAAAAACCCCAAATTTCTACTAATTTGAATTTGCTATAATTCTCATTAAATCTGATTCTGTTTTCTATAGTCTTTCATCACTTGACATATGGGAGCCTAATTCTGACTTGAGAGATAGTGTTTCCACTCCCATTTCAGTAAAGCAGTATCTGTGATCATCCTTTCATTTCTCCCTCTGTCAACATGTCACACATGCCTGTATTTGGAGTCTTCACCTGTCAACATCAGATTCCTAGAAGAGGCAGTGTTAGGACTGCAATGGTAGAGGCAGCTTGATGATGCCAAAAAAAGATATGATTAGCTTTAAAGGGAATTAGACATACTTTTTGTCCTATGTCTGCTTTTGTTGTATCTTAAGAGTAATGCACTCATAACAAACCTTGGCAGACAATGTCAACCACAAGCAATTCACTGTGTTAATTCTGTCCATGGCCTGGCAACTACTGTGGGTCAGATCTCAAATAATCATCATTTACATCAAGTACAAAGAATATGCATGAAGTATTGTTGGTCTTGACTACATGGTTACATGACATTACATGGTGCATTTCTGGTATACTGAACATGTACTGTTTGAAATGGTTTCCCTGTCTTAAGAAAAGTGTGAGGAAAACAGGTGAATAAGAAAATTTGTAAGAAATAAAAAAAAAAAAAAAAAAAAAAAAAAAAAAAAAAAAAAAAAAAAAAAAAGTGTTTTCAGTTAAATGGAGAAATTCCCTTCAAAAGAAGTTATGTTGGACCCTGAGATGTCCTTTGAAACAGAGATTTAATAGAAGAATATCTATTAGGGCTAAATCAAATGAAGAATTTTCAGTTTGAAAGAATTGCTGGCGTTTAATATCATCATAAATTGTCAAAAAATGAAATTTCATTTTCATATTATTAGAAATTAAATGTTCCTTGTCCTCCACGTGAAAGAAACACATACTATGAGTTTTGATTTTAATAAGAAAATAAAGGTGCCTTTATTTCTTTATACTTACTGTTATGCTTATATAATATTATATTTCAGCTTAACTTTTTAAATTAAAAAATCTAGTTTATAAGAGTCAAATCCCAAAAGAGTATTAAAAATAATAAGAAAATTAAGAAGAAGAAATACCAAGTGGTTTTCCTTTTCTGATTTTCCTTTTAAACTAAAGTGTAATAGTCAAAATTTTGTTAATAATTTCTATGTTTTTAATTGGAAACTTAATTTTATCTATATATCAAAAAGTTTACAATAATTCAGCTGGTATTTATGAAGATATCTTTATGACTAAGCAGTCTGAAGACATTAGATATGAAAGTATAATAGAAGAGTTAGATGTTCCTAATGATGTTAGATGTTGCTAATTGTATATCTAGTTGGTAACATAACACTGTGATGGCTGAATAAAGTTCCTAGTTAATATATGCTGAGTTACTGGCATTTAAAGGACGTCTTTTGTGGCTCTGTAATTATCTTACCTCCATGCAAAATCACATTTATCCTTTCATCTCCAAGACCATGTGATGAATATGGTGGTACTGACTTACCTCCTCCATATCTACTGGTAGGTAGGCTTTTTGCCTGTGGTTATTCTTCTGACAACTAATAACAAAATATAATCTAGGTCCTCAAAGCCATGACTCTTTCTTTCTTACCTTGAAATAACCTATCGTATTAACAAACAGTATTCACAAATATAAGCTGGAGTACTGAAGAAATACCCAATTAAATGCCCAAACCACTACTGATGTTGCACAGATGGTTTAAGTTTCTGTAAAGCAAACATCTGGTCAGTACTTTCGATTGCTAAGTGCATAAAACCTTGATCCTGGCTGATAATGAGGAGTTTCATAACAACTCAATCTAATGAAAAAGAAAGTAAACTTATGTTTTCAGGAGAGAGGCTAATGCCTATTAAAAGAAAAGGCAGAGTGGGCATCTGGAAGGTCAATAATAGAATGGGAGAATTCCAAGTTTTCATGTTTTAATACATTGATTTGTGACATGAGTGTGCAGTACTGAAGAGGTGATCATGTACAGCTTTGGTCTCATCACGATCCATAATCATGGGTGAAATTGATTTAAAGATGTTCCATGAAGTTTGACAGTTCCAATAAATAAAAAGATTTGAAAATTAGATATCTAAATCCTAGGAGATTTAAAAAGCATTCTTTTTTTTTTTTTCCCCAAAATACCTAAAAGTTTGAAAAATTAATTATGAATATCTAGAAATCTGTAATTCAATTTAACCTTTACTTCTCTCCTAAACAATGCCCATGCTTTTATTCTGTCTGCTTTTCCCACTGCCTGATGTTGCTTCTACTGAGGGCCCTGCTTAAGTGAGGGTGCCATATGTCCACTCTGCTTGCTTTTACCAGTACTAACCTTTTCTGGCAAATAGTTTCTGCATTTTTCTTGTTCCCACCTTGCATCAGAGCTGTGATTTTTAGCTTCCCACCAATCTGCTGTCACTTTGTAGCTTTACTCTGTAGTAATGTTGGTAGACCCAGGAGACTTTCTTTTCCCTACAGATAGGAGGAAAGAAGTTCAAAGATACCACTCCAGGTAAAAACAAATAATAATAATTAAAAAAAAATATATATATTATAGCAACAAAAAAAGAGGAAAAGAGAATGCTTAGAAAAAGAACTTGAAATACATTCAGTTTCAGTTTGGCATGTGGGAATGCTCTAGGAGTGGTGTTATTTCAGTCCCTTCTGAAAGTATTTTGCTGAGGAGTGTCAGAGCACCATTGATGAGCATAAACACCAGTTTTCAAAGCCATAAGAAAAACCTGGGCATATTAAAAAAATATTGAATTGCAACATCGATCTTGCTGAGCCTAACATTAGGCATCATAAAGGAGATGGCTATTATGGGTCAGCATGGGATGTTTTAGCCTTTCATGAAGTCTGTCCTGTCATCTGTGAGCTCATTACAGAGCCTTGTACAAGAAAGGACTAGGAGTCCAATCAGAAGGTGGAGACATGTGGGCACGCTCTCAAAAAACACACTATCACATATATACTCTGTTATTTCAGTGGAGTTACTTGCAGATTTCACCCAGGCATAGTAATTTCCCTGCTCCTTCTCCTATTTTGCAGTATTCTGGATTTCACACTGAGAGGTCTGAGTCTGACCACGAGAGCCAGTGGGGTGGGAGCCCCCTGACCGATACAGCTTCTCCCCAGCTACTGGAACCCACGGACAGACTGAGCTCCCAGCATCACGATGTCTCCTGTGCCTACAGACAGTACTC
Organism: Actenoides lindsayi; assembly: GCA_025331215.1. Lineage (NCBI taxonomy): Eukaryota > Metazoa > Chordata > Aves > Coraciiformes > Alcedinidae > Actenoides > Actenoides lindsayi. The sequence goes on from WTSP01008583.1 coordinate 27,938, forward strand.
AGACCGCAGTGCTCTCTGCTACGGTTTTGCACTTGACCATTCCAGGCTGACTGATGACAGACATTTCCATACTCAGGCCTGTGAAGGAGGCAGATGTGAGGCTGGACGATATTTCCTTGGCACGCCGCAGCCGGGAAGGGAGAGCTGGTGGGGTTCTCGTTCAGCATTGCCTTTGACTAAGTCGTCCCCTGAGAGCAGAGAAGTGTATGAAAACAGTATGCCCCATATAACATCAGTGCACAGGATTCATGGTAAGAAATAACAAGGATTTGCAGAAGTGGCACCATCTCATATCTCATATAAAGCAACATGACATAAACATGCAGCTGTTTATGTGAGAGACAGAAAATGAAAGAGAATCTTGATGTATGTTCTTGTCTCAGAGATGACATCTGTGGAGATGAGGAATACTTAAAAATCGTGTTGAGTTTGACAGTCTGGATTATATGCAGCAAAATATAATTTTGTTGTATATTTTTTAATCTGTGAAATTAACATGGAAATATCCGACTGGTGAGATTTTAAGAATGATCTTAAAAATGTAAGCCAAATTATGTGCTTAATAGAAATGTATTTTGTATTTGACATAAGATCAAACTACTTTGGATGGAATACAGTTAGCAAAAAATTAGACCTACATCCAAGCTAGATATTAAAAAAATCTTCAAAGCCTTTGGAGAAACTATTCTCCAAATGACTTTCCCTCTGCACTGGTTATTAGTAGATGCTGTAAGATTTGCTGTTTAATTAAAATTATCAATTTAAATTAACATTTACTTTTGGTTTCAGACATTTATACCAAGCTATAATTTTTAGCTAATTTGAGTCTCTTCATTCTTTCAGCACCAAGCCTGAAGCCTTGCTTGGTGTCTGGCAGGTTGGAAAGTTAGTGCAGTAGCATATCTTCAGAGGCTGAAGCTAATAAAAAAATTACAATAAAAGGCTGATCTTAGGTTTGGAAGAATACAAAGATCCTTGGATTTAAAGGGCAAACTGAAAGTTGAAAGACAACTCACCTAAAATTCTGAGTTTAAGGTTGTAAGGACAGACGCATCTTAAAAAAACCTGCTTTTCTACTAAAATAATCTGTCAAAACATAGATTATATCTAAAGAATTAACAAAAAGTAATTACATTACTACCATTCTATTGACTTGCAGAACAAGGCTTTGGAAATCAAAAAGAACAATACTATTTTACACCAACCTTAGGTATTAGCAGTAGAAAAATCATTAAATAGCAAGTTCTAGGAAATACAGTCAGAGGAAAAATGAGGAAAGAAAAGGAGCCCTAAGTTTTGCTAATGAGAACTTTTCTCCGCTTTTCCTGTGAGAACACACCTTCTTTGTGTCTGTTCTGTGCTTCTGTCATACTTGTGTTTCTGTAGCTTTTTCTTGTCCAAAAAAGATATTTGAGAAAAGTATGATAATTTTCTTGGGCAAATTTTATACATGATGGCTCTTGTTGAGCACAGAATGATACTAATGTAGAAATATAATGCAGAGGTACAAATAAAGAATTGTTAAATATTCCATACTTTCATTAAGGATAATTAATATAATTTCATTTTGATTTATTTCTTGATTTTTTTGTAATTCTAGGTGCTGAAGTTATTTTCTTTATTGTATCAAGTGTTACATATTTCAGCAGGCCTTCAGTCTGCATGTAGTTCTTGGGGTAAGACCTGACATGCTGGTCTTAGTTGAGGAGAGAAACAACTCAACTTCCTTTGCAAATGCATCTTTTTCATTTAGATTTAGTCAGTTTCAAAACTTGGTCTTTCACAAGTGAAGCAAAGTGAATTTATTTCACAAGTGAATTGCAACATCGATGTTGCTGAGCCTAACATTAGGCATCATAAAGGAGATGGCAAGTGAAATAAATTTATGCTCATGAAATGCTTCACAGTGCAGTACTTCCACTGACAAATGTCAGGATATATTTATTATAAAAGCCCATCACTGATTTTTGTCATGAACTCTGCAACAGTGGTAGTGGTCTGCCACTCAAACAGATCTGTATGCTTTGACCCAACACAGTGCAGGGAGAACTAGGTCTGAAAGTGGATTATTTCCTTTGAGGAGTCCTGTCAACCAACCCACCAGGCCTCATCCCCAAAGAGGACTTTGTATGTGCCGAGGAAGTCATCGTTAAGTAATTTGTGCAGATCCAACACATGCCCTCCACAGGCCCATATCTCAGCAAATCCTTTATCAAACCCTTTATTACAGTGTGGCCTTAGTTGACTGTTCAGGTTTGGTGGTCATTCACTTTCTGTCTAGTGAGGACTGACAGGTCTGATTCTGTCCTTTCAGCTACACGTAAGCTGAACACCTTCTCTGATATGCCTATGGGCCTTATTTTTAAAAAGAGAGGTGAGAATATAGTTATATTTTCCCATACTAAAAGCTATACACAGCAAATATTTATACTCTGGGATATGACACCACATTTTTACAGTAACCCTGTCTAACAGTTATGGGTTCTTATGCTTCCAAAGAACTGTTTCATTACTTGTGTTTATTTATTGCTGTACAACCTGTGTAAAGTCACTACAGGGCAACAAACTATTTCACAATGCTGTCTCTATGTTTTAGCTCCTGGAAAGACCTAAGATAACACGCTGAAATTATGTATATTTGTAATTCCTTAAGATTTTTGTTTTCACTAGTCCCAATTCATCAGACTTTGTTGTTGCAAAGAGGTAGTGAGGCCTGAATATCAGTGTTGAGGGCACTTTGACATGCCCCAGGGTACTTTGCCTGGCCTCCAGCTGCTTTAGAAGACACAGAGTTCCTGTAGAGTTGGTGCCATACTTGCTGGGTCTATGCAGATGCTTGGTTACCCTAGAGTGTCTCTGGTGGCACTGGGTGTCTATGTTGAGGTGCTTAGTTATCTTCTTTGCATATTTTCAGACATGTTACTTTTTTGATGTGCAGACACTGGCAACTAGAGGTTATCATTAAAAAGCAAGTTGCCTACCATGGTCATTTTTTGTGACTTTGTTAGGCATCACTTGCCTCTCTCTTGGTAAAGGTTCTGTCTGTAGGGGTTCAGAGCACTTGTTCTTCGGGATTGCTTTCCTCCTTCAACCTCAATGCTTTCTCTCTTTCCTAGGGAGAGGACACTGGGATGAGGACAGTGTTGTTAGCTCACCTGATCCTGGCTCTGCCAGTGAATCAGGTGATCGATACCGTACTGAGCAATATCAGAGCAGTCCACATGAGCCCAGCAAAATTGAAACTCTTATAAGAGCCACCCAGCAAATGATTAAAGAGGAAGAAAACAGATTACAGCTGCGGAAAACAACCCCTGATCCACTGGTCTCCATTAATGGTACAGGGAAAAAGCATGCTATCTGTTTTGCAAACTACCCACAGCAGCAGTTGGCAGGAGATGTCTGCCGCGTCTCGACGGTTGCCAACACTCCTCCCTGTGAACACATCCAGCAACGAGATGGAAAGATTATGAGCCCACACGAAAATGACTTCGACAACAGCCCCACAACGCTGTCTAGGATAAGCAGCCCCAATTCTGACCGAATATCAAAATCTAGTTTGGTACTAGCTAAAGACTACCTGCATGCAGACATGTCCCCTCACCAAACCCCAGGGGACCACCCGGCAGCCTCTCCAAATTATTACAGCTCCCACAGGCAGTACTTTGATAAGCATGCTTACACATTAACTGGATATGCCCTGGAGCATCTGTATGACACTGATACCATTAGAAACTATTCACTAGGCTGTAACGGATCACACTTTGATGTGACTTCTCATTTAAGGATGCAGCAAGATCCGGCACAAGGACACAAGGGAACATCTGTTATAATAACCAATGGAAGCTGACACTTTTTTTCTAAAAACTTTTGTCCTTTTAAAAATAACCTTTGTGATCTAATTGGAAAATATTACGTTTTCATGCCCTTGTCATTACCAGCATTTGATATACAACAGTGCACTAGAAAGAATAATCTAAGGTTTGGGCGGATAAGGTAACACACATTACTGTTAAAAATTAAAAATGCACTGGCATGAGGTGTTAGAGTGAAAGGAGCTAAACTCAAAGTTGGTGTCATGCAAAGTGAGACGGATGGAAGAGGTCTAGGCAGGGAGTGCTTGGGGCAGGCTAGCAGAGCAATTTATGCACATTGTGTAAGAGGTGGTTGCTTTGGAACACTGCCAAGTGCAGACCTTCTGAACTGCATGTGCCTCACAAGTCCCAGCCAACAAAACTGCTATACACTCTTTTAATGCAGAAGGTGGAATGTGTTCCTTCAAAATACACATCAAAATGCTTACTTCCCTAGTGTTTATTCCCTAATGGCCAAGAGTGTTAAGCTGCTCCATGGTATAGAACATCCATAGCTAATGAATGCAAAATCAAAAAGGGGAGAGAGAGTACTCCTCCAGTTGTTATTTCCTTGTGTACTCACATGCATAGCTATTTCCATATCCTTGTTCTGAAAGGAGTCAAATGAGCAGTATCCTTATGAATAGTACGATCAAATATTTATTTCTGCTGTATTTAAAAGAAAGCCTTTCTCAGTATAGTTTTGAGATATACAAAGGGCTTGGTTGTCTTGATGCAGAGATGGGAGATCGTCCTTATATTTTTGAAAGGTTGCATAAGGTGGGTAGTGGAGTGAAATGGAAGAAAATTGTCAGGAAAAACAGGGAGAATAGGCTGGAATTAGGAGTGGTCCAAGACAAACGCATTTAACCCTATGACTATGTATGCCATTTAGTAATAACTATAAAATAAGGAAAAGTGGTTCTAAGTGGTGTAATAATTAAGTATTAATTTGAAACACAGAAGGAACTCAATAGAATCATAGAAATCTTACTGTAAAATACAAAGGCAATTGCATAAGTGTAAAAATATGAGAGGCAAAAATAGACAAAAGCTATATCCTGGTTTGTCCCACTTCTGATAAAGTTTTGGAGTAAATTAAGAAAGTATGGAAAATTGTAGCTACTCTGACATGCCGTAAAGTAATAGGTATGGTTTTGAAACAGAGATATGCATTCTTTTCTGGCTTGTAGCAGAAAATTTAGTAAATATCAGAACATATTATGGATATAAAAATCAGTCATATGTACATAAAAAAATACTGAGGGAAATTTGGGTTCCAAGAAATTAAATTGTATTAAGAATGCTGATATTATCAGGGCCTGTCCTAGAGTTATAGAAGACATCAAAAGAGGCAGAGAAACTTTTTGCAATTTTTAATAATCTCATGAACAAAGAGACACTAATTGATTGGAAAAGAGTAAATAAAAAGCATATGCTAAAAAAAAAAAGTAAAACAGAGCATTTGTAGGCACAATTGCTAGACTTGCCCTTCTTTGTATGGCATTTATATGAGATCTCAAAGTCGACTGCAACAAGAGCAGGACCACTGCTCCCTATTATACCAATATGGAGGTAAGGGGACTTGAGGTGGTTCCTAAAATGAGATTAGCACTAAATCTAGCTTAATTTGTAACATTAAGAAGCTCAACATATGGGACTGAGTCATCAGTGGGACTAAATATAAACCAGAATGTTATGGGTGGGTTAAAAATATCTATTTTCAAATAAAACTAATCAGAAACAAGAGCTAAATAATAACATTATAAACCACGTAAGCAGAGATGTACTTGAAAGCAAAGGAAATTACCTCTCTGAACTTGGAATATCGTGTATAGTCCTGATCACTCCAAGGCAGATTGTGAATCTTGAGTTGCGTAGTACCTTATTCCATAAGCAATCTTTGTTGACTGCAGTGTGATCACTCCTGGTGAAATGTACATTGAGCACAAGGAAGAGCAACACAGTCTGGTCTTTATTATTTAAACCTCATAATACAAAAGGTGGAGCAGAGCTTAGCAAAAGATAAAGAGACTGAAAGATCTAATAAAAACTTTAAATAAACTGGGTCTGTCATCTTTGTAAGGGAAAAGAGTAAGGGGGAATGTCACTGGTCTGCACCAAGCTCTTCACAGAGGAGAGATAAATAATGGTCTAAAACTATTTGAACTAGCGGCAGAAATGAAAGACAGGGTATTGAATGCTAGCCAAGGCAGAATGAGAACAAAATTATTTGGCAAGAAGTTTATTTGGCTAACTTCCAAATGAATAACAAAGGTCATAAAGAGAAGCAGCTAGAGATTTTTGTTTGTTTGTTTGTTTGAAGATAAAACTGAGGCAAATAACTGAGGGGAAGAAAAACATTGATAACTGTTAACTCAGAGGAAGGAATGGACCAAAATGGACTTCTTTCAGCCCAATAATTGTATATATTCCTAAAGCATAGGAATGAGAAAGTATTTTTGATAAATCTAGTTCTGGATACATATTTATTTCACTTATTCCTATGAATAATATGAATAAACTTGTATTTGGATTCTCATTGTATAGTATTAAAATACAATTTGCAAAGCGAATTAGAGTAGAGGTACATGGTATCATATTATCCCTACTAGTACATATCAAAATAAGTCTAAGTGTCAATATTATTTTGTATTACAGAAGTGTTTCCTAAAATGTTTGGATGAATGGGATTTTGTCAGCACCCAGGTTTCTTGGGATCACCAAGCACTCTTGTAATCAAGCTTTTAATTAGAAGGCAATAGAGTTCTGCCAACCAGCTGCAGTTCCCTGGCTGTGGTCTAATGACCACAAGTAGTCAGGAAACCACAGTTTGGGCACTATTGTATTTGCATTCTGACAGGCACTTTTTAAAAATAAAAGACTTACAAACCAAACAGGCACTATATAAGATGCTTGTAGTCTATATGATTTCACCTAGGAAAAAAAGCCAGTGTGCTATGCAATAAAAATTCCCCCATTCTTTACCGTGATCCCAAAAGAAAACTTCCCAAACTGTAGTTATCTATCCTATTTTCATTAGTTCCAGTCCGCTACCATGACAAATGCAGTGAAATGTATTGTAAGGAATGGAATATATCAGCAGAGAGGTCTGTACATGCAGCCACGTTGTGCTACAAGAAAAGACTGATGCTCACTCCCTGCATAGGATTCCAGCAACTGGTACTCCCTAGTGCTCCAGTACAGTCTGCTGGAGGTAGATGCCTTTTGTCGGATAATTTGCATTCCTGCTTCTTTAGATAGTCAGGAATTTCTTCTTAATTGACAGAAGACATTGAATGTTGTAAACATAGAGTCCGCATGTTACATGCTACATGAAAGCAAGTTTGCAATCTTAATTATAGCATATAATATCACTGCAGCTCATATTACATGTACTTTTCAATATGGTATAAAGCTTGTTTTTTCCATTACATGTTTATTTAATTCAAATCTTCATTTAGTATCCTTCAAGGATATAGTCTTTTTTTGTTTGTTTGTTTGTTTCTTACTTTTTTAAATCAGATGAGATGAGCTATTTTGCAAAATTGAAAAATGCAAGGCATTTGAACCAAATACATTTCAAATGTATCACATTAGCTAAAAGTTACCACTTTAAGTTATAGAGGCTGTATTTTGGAAGAGAAACAATATAAATTGCTGTGTTACATAATTTCTCTAACATAATTTGGTGTTTTGCTATAAACACAAAACTAATATTTTGTAGCTACTCCAAATATAGAGTGACCACAGCTCTTTCAAACCGTTTCTTACTGATATCAGTGGAAGGTGCATTATGATTTTTGTGTAATATTAGTTTGGAAATGCCTTTTGTTTAAAGAAGTGAAAAAACCCTCTTCTATTCTTTATAGAAAATTGCACCCCAGGGTCATGGAGTTTGTAATTTTGGACAAATTTGAAAAGCAATTCTTAAATTAGAAGAAGAACCTTACTCATCAATTTGTCCCATTGACTCAAATGGGAATATTTGTGGAGTAAGATACTACTTAGTATGTGTAAGGGCTGAAAAGCTGACTTGTGAAGTGGCAATAGTTTTGGGGTTTGCAATTATTTATTTATTTTTAAAATGTCAAGATGTGAGTATGGAAACTATGGAAGATAATATCTGTGATGACTGTGTTTCTATATTTGAGGTAATTTATACACACTTTGAAAACATGAGTGCATCTCTGAAGAGCCCCAGAAGTATTTCTGAATCATTAAATGGCTTTCGTTGATGTGTCTGCAATACTGTTACAAGTTACACAGTGAAATTCTATTCTTTTAAACTCCTTTAATCACTCTTATCTGAGCCTAGTTTTTATCTCTACAGCATTTATTCATTAATGTTCCTAAATATGTTAACCACCATATGTTCATTTATGTGAACATCCTGAGTGAGCTGGAAAAAAAATAGAAGGTCATATAGTATTACTGGAAAAGGCATAGCCACCCCAGAAAATCAGACTGGCTGTTCCAAAGGTCAGTTTTTCAGTGAAAGAACAAAGCTATGCCATACACATTGGTTTCAGACTTTCTGCATATAAAGGTGAATATAATGGGAATTATAGCACACAGTTCCAGGACTAGACCTAGATATGTCTATTTTAAGGTGCCCGTAGTTAATGTATGGCAGCAAATGGATTTGGGCTCTGGTCTTTCCATGCACTGCAAGTTTACTTAAATCACCTAAGGGTCTAAAGTCAATACAGGTTTTACTATTAGGAACAATGGTGAATGAACATGCTCTCCTTTAGGTATACTGGACTAGGTTCACTCTAGGACACGCTATTTCACTTCATTCACAATTAGTATTGATGGTTAAATAATTTGGCTGTGTGCACTGAGAACCAAATAAAAAAAGAAAATCAAAACCAACAATAGAAAAAACAAACCAAACCCAACTTCTTTTTTTTTTTTTTTTTTTCTTTTTTTCTTTCTTGTGTGTGTGTGTTAGTAAAGCCTGCTAGGGGTGTAGCTGAGGGTTTATCTGTTATTCTGAAGACCAAAAAGTTAAATAGTCTTCTATTCAGAATGGTGAGAGCATTAGTGTGACTCCATTTCACATTTCCTTAGAGCATTTATTAATGAGAGAAAAAAAAAAAAAAGTGAGTTTAAACTTCACTGTGGCATTCAGCTTATGGGTACAAGAGTTCTGTGCATAAATCTGGCTCTCAGTTGCTAGGAATACATCCCTTTCTGAAAAGAGGTAATTTATGACTCCATCTATGGAGCTATGTTTGAAGGGAAAGATCAAATACAGGAAGAAACAAAGCTTTTTGTCTAGTTGTATTCACTATTTAATTCCCCTCTCACATGGAGTTCTCAAGATTTCCTATTATTCTAGGATTCAAAATACTATTTTAAAACATTTCTATTTTCTGCAGTTTGCCCTGTATGCATTTTTTTCTTTTCAGCTATTGATACAGTGGGTTTAGAAATCAAGAAATAATCTTGCTCACACATTATGAAACATTGGCACCTTTACATTTCTAAGGAAATAAAGTCTATTAGGAAAAGTACTGTTAAGGCACTGCAACTTTTTCCCAAGGTAAATATTTCAATGCATAAAATATAGTAGTCTAGTAAAACAAGCACTTGAGGCATAATGAAGCATTTCATGTTTGCTTTAAACCAATGTGTTGCATTTATGGAAACAAAGACACAGATTGCCAGCATTTCAAATACCATGCCTTGCAATGTATAGGGTCTAGTGACATTGTAGCATAACATCTGTAATTTGAAGTTTTCCTTTGGTATGTAATGTAGGAAACACATTTTAGCTATGTCAACAATATCTTGCAAAGTGTTCCCATTTATAATTATTTATATTGTAAATAGCTTTCTGAAGTAAATTTGAAGGTACTGTGCATAAGATGTATTTATTATGTGAAGATTTTTTTGGTTTAAAATATAGCTACCAATATGCAAATTTTGTCTGTTTTTCTACATTTGTAAACTAAGGATTGTCCTATATAGGATATATTTTCAGGAATTAATTTTAATTAATGACAGTATTACTTAGAATTGGGAGGGGATGTGATAAAAGCAATTTATTTTGATTCCTGTAAATTCCAAGTGCTCTATGAATCTTGAAGGAAGTTTGTCAAACTATGAAGGGACACTGATCATGTACTGCTACCCAATTTAAGAAAGATATCTGAGTTTGCTCAAATACTATTCTATCAGGAAGATCTGACTCACAAGGTCTGCATTAAGATTAATTGTCTACTTTGAATAGTCTGCCATGTTTCTTGAAGCCTTCCACCACCCGTGTGCCTCAGCAAAATCAGCTTGCTGAATTGGAGCATGCTGACCTTTAGGTGCTTAAACTACTATACTCAGGCGAAGGGCAGCGTTATGATAGAGGAAGAGGGGAGAAGTTATGCTAAACTGCGTTCAGACCTGAGAGCTGCCTATTGCTTGGGTTCATGTGCTTGTACAGTATGATCAACCCACAATAACATGAGCCACTGTGTTAGCTGCTGCAACCCTTGCCGGGTCCTTCTGAGGTCAAGGGTTCAGGGTCACAAATCTCACTTTCTAGACCAGTTTCTGAGCCATCAAACTCAGGAGTTTCTCTCCCTGGGGCTCTTTCCTGCATGTGAACAAATGCAAAAAATGATGATGTTAGAGAGTAGTGGGAGCCTGATGCTGTGGTTCAGTGAGAAGGGAGCTTTTCCAGGAGACAAAGCAGTTGCTCACTTATTTTCCATTCATAAAACTCAGAGTAAAATACGTAAGTTGCAGGGATGGGGTTAACATGTACAGAAGAGTCACTTTCGAGTCTCAAATAAATTAATCGCATAAAATGAAGATGCAATTGTGTCACTGGCCCTTCGCTTCTGCATGGGAAGAGGTACTAAGGTTTCAGAGATGGTCCTGGGACTGGGGAATACTCTACAGCACTGAGTTAGACGTTTAAACTGTGTTCATGACTTTAGCATTTCCTATGGGGTAGATTAGGCAGTTCCTCCCTCCTTGGATTGAATTTGGCCCAGGTTCTCTACATGGGCAGGAAATGGTGTCATCTTTCCCCAAATGATGCTGTTTAGCTGTGCAAAACATGTGTTGGGTTTCTTTCTTTCTTTCTTTGTTTTTTTTTAATTTATTTTTTTAATGCATGGGTGAAGGGTTTCGGAAATGCCTGCTATTGATCTACCTTTCTGCCTATGAAGCCCATGCCAAAAAAGACACTGAGGTCAATAGGCACTCGTAGGGCCATATTGTCTTCCACAGGATTGCAATAGTTATAGTTTCTCCATGTTCAGTGCTGCAACAAAGCTGAATATCTTCTTCAATGCTGCATGTTAAGTGTCCTGACACATCTGTGCCTACTCTGTAGTCTCTCTTCTAGCGCAGAAAGAGTACCCCTTGCCCACTGGTTGCTATTCACTCTTGGCTCCTGAGCAAATTGGCAAATTGCTCTGCAATGAGGAAATCTGCTGTCATGGCCATTGTAATAAAAGAGTGCAATACCATCAGGAACTTCCTCTATCCCCATATGGCGGCCATCAGAGGCTTCAGCATCAGCAGTTTCATTTGACACAGCTTCTCTGGCTGTCAGAAGGTCACAAATAGCCTGCTGCTGTGCAGCCTGGTGTGCCTATGTGTATAAAAAGGGCTATCTACCGCAGTACAAAGTCTGATAGGCTACATGGTTTCTTCATGGATATTAACAGGAGTTTCACTAAGCATGCACACAATGCCCTGGACTATGGTCCAGAGGCCAGGTGCAAGGCTGCGTATGCATGGAAACAGCTGGGCCTCACCATCAAGTCTGCCCTTCCTTGCAGACATCTCTCTCTGCCCACAGTCCATCAATAGCTTTCTCCCAGAGTCTTCTCATTTTTGGTTCCCTCAGGTGTTATCACTTCCATTTCCCTTCCCTCCCTCTTGCCCCAAGCCCTGGCCTGTGATTTCACAAATCTTGTGATCTAGCTTGCCCAGAAAGTGTCCTGAAAGTCATATTTTCCTAGTCATGAAGAAAATGGCTATCTGGCGACAGTTTCCATCAGTTGCACGCCTCTCTCCCTTCCCCTTCTTATACAGCTGGTGTAAATGCCATACTGGAGACCCGGCAATCTCATTCTCACAGGCATTAGTTCTGCTACAAGAAAGCTATTGGCTGAGGGAATGGAGGTGATGAACTTTTCAGAAAAGCTACAGACAAAAGATGATAGATGCCTTCAGCATACCAAATGCACATACTACTTTAGCTGCATTGCAAAACATTGCTGTACTTGGCCTGCAAACAGAACATAAAGATGAAAACAGAAATCAGAGGATTATGTCTGTATTGGAAAACAACTAAAGCTACTATCAGGTACACCTCAGAGGGAATCTTAAAATTTAGGTATTTCTCTAAGCATACATTAAATTACATGCAAATAATTAAATGTTCATTACTACTGTTCATTTCATCTTTACTCTGCCCTTGTTAATTATTATCATGGGCTGTCATCATCAGCTTTGTTCTTTTTATCATGTTATTTGTATTATTCACTTGTTATCTCTACTCTTTTTATCTATGAATAAAAGTATTCTATAACAAAAATAATATTGATATTACATTAATATATAATATTAATATAAAATGCAGGGCATAAACTCAAGCCTGGAAAATCAAAATCAGAAAGTATTGTCATATTCCAAGCTTTCAACTGACTATAAAGTTCACTGTTTGGTAGACAAAATATTAGATGGCAAATGTCACATGGGAGCCATCTTTCACTTCCAACGATATTCCTAGGAACTGTTAGTAAGATGTATTTGGGGATTATACCAAAGTGATGATGCAAGCAGGAAACTCATACAAGATCAAATGTGCTATATTTACTTCATTATTTATTTATTTATGTATTTTTTGATAAGGAGAAACATGACAAAATGGTGAAGAAAGCTTAAGGATCTTTTTTAAGCTGGATTCTTTCAATTTCCCCTCAAGATGTAATGCCAGAGATTGTTTGATTCACTTTTAAAGGGAAGACTGGAATCTTTCTATGGTTCCTTCTATCTCCCTTGAAGCTTGAGGTAGTCCTAAATTGGTTAGCCTGTTGGCATCGGCTAGAGCAGCCTTGAGGCTACACTGATGTGTGCCACCTACCATGATTGTTTACATGTCTGTCTCATATGAAAAATAATGTCCCTCTGGCTCTTAGGGAGTTTACAAGTGCAAGAGGACTGAAATAAAGCTGAGCATCTCACCACCATTAAAACCCCTTTTTTTCATTAGTATTGTATGTTCTGCAAGGTAAAGCAGGTTAGGCTGCCACCTTACTCCTGTGCTATTAGTTTCACAAATGGTAAGAAATGAAAGGAAAAAGGTACAAGAAGAGGTGAAACTATACTTTTTCTCCCATACTGTCCAAGAAAACTGAATGAACACACAGAAGTCTTTTCTCACCATGGCAGAATAAATGCTTGGCTGGTGGAGTCTTCCCTGTATACAACCAGATAAGGCAGCCTATGTGGGGAATGCCCTTTTGTACTGACAGTGGGCTGACTGGTGAAAAGCCTATGCATGAATGTCAGTGTTTTCCACGTTGGTGATATATCCTGTCAAAGGACACTAGGATGGCTGTGTGCTGAGCCTTTTGCTGTTTTCCTTTTAGTATTATATTCATTTGAAACCCAGAATGGGAAGAGCCAAGACTGCAGAGCAGTTCTAACAGAAATCAGATCCATTTTTCATCTGAAGCTTCTTGGTTTTGATTCTGACACAAGATATTTCATCAGGTTATGAATTATTTTTATAAAATCAGCTCTGTGTTTTGTCTGTCTGGTTTCTCTGTGGGACAGTCGTGTCATTCTTTTTTTAAAAGAATACCAGTGAAAGTATTCTTTTGTGTTTTCAATTTGGACTGCTTCAGTGAGGTGAAAAATAGTGTTACTGTTATGTCTACTTCAGTTGAGGGCACAACTGCATTTTGATTTTATGTTTCTGCCTTTAATGCAAAAGGCAGAGCCTTTCTTCTGTACCGTTTTCTATTTAACCTCCAAAACAACTGCAAAGTATTAGAATGACTCCAGTATCCTCTCCAGCATGAATGTTTCTTGTGCTGAAGAGAAATGCCCACAGCTTCATTAGGTTGGTTATCTGTCAGACTGCTCATAGAAAACAGCTGATTCTTATTTTTTTTAACTGAACAGCTTTGGCTTCCTGTGATCAATCTTCTTGGCTACAGCAGTAAATATGCTAAACTGCAGGTGCCAGCAAGCTTTGAGACTGTCTGAGGCATGAATGTTAACCCATGGTTGTGTTTCGTGTGTCATCAAATAGCCTACCTTGTGTACAACTACTTGGCTTATTCGTTAACTTTGATTTTTAACTTAATATGTGCTTATTTACTTAAGGAATTAGATCCAGTGTGGGAGAGATGCAAAACAGCCAGCAGTTTAGGAGTTTAGTAAATAATCTCAGCTTTGTTCAGTTTTGCTCTAGGTCAGGCTGCTGCATGGAGTAATTCCATATGGCAACCTGATTTGAGCTTACTCAAAGTAAACTTTAAAATGGATTTTGGCAAAATCCATCCAGCCATCAGGAACTCATTCTCAGTCTCTGCTGAGGATTTCCTGATAGCTTTTTTCATTTAAAAAAAGAAACAACAACAACAACAACAAAAAAACCCAACAGAAAAGAGGATAACCTTGAAACTTTTTTTACTGTCTGAAATACCATTTTCCCCTCTCCCAAATCTCTACGATCAAAAAGCCCTTTAGGCTGCTCTAATTTATGCCAAGAGCTATAGAAGTGAGGAGGAGCAAATATATCTTAAGAGATTTCGCCTCCCCCCAGCTTGCTTTGCTCCATGGCTTTGTCGATGTGGTGTACAGTGGGTGCAGCGGCTCATGAGGGAGAGGCCTGATCTTTGCCTTTCTGCCCTGGGTGCTGTCTCCTAGTGTGGAGCAGCAGTTGCCTGGTCCTTCAGCAACCTGTGCCACAGGGATGCATGGGCTATCAAAGCCTCTGCTGCTTGGGTAAGGATAAGAGGGAAGCATGGGGATTCAAGTGCTGAGAGAGCCTCCTGCAGAGTGCCTCCAGTATTAAAAAGCCAGGGGTAAAATCCTGGCATTAATGAAGTCGTTGACAGAAATACTTTGGTCCCACTGAAGCGTGGCCAAAAATGTAAAAACATTTTGAAAACAACACTTGAGGCAGCTCAGTGTGTCTCCCTCAATGGCGCGAGTGAAAGCATAAGTAAACAGAGAGATTTACTTGTGTTTGAAACAAACATAATTAAAAAAAAATGTGGGTAGGGAAACAAGCACACACACAAAATCCTCTCTTGTCACTTAGCTGAACGATGTCAAATGTGAATAAAAACCCTGAGATAAAACTTGGGCTAGGGAGTAGAAATCCTAGCAAGGCTATTTCAAAGTGGGGCTCTTAGGAAAAGCTGCTGATTGAAATCAATACAGCAAGACCCGGAATCTGAAAAGACCATTTCTAAGACCTGAGAGGGTCACTGAGCAGAAGTGTCGGTTGATAGTACTGAGGCTGCAATTGCCTTCACCAAGGTGCTTCAGTGTTTGCTTTAGTGACTTCTTGCAGTCGGTGGCTGAGCATACATTTAACATCCCATCTGAGATTGCTCTGCTGGGGGAAGGGAAGTTTTTAAAGACTTCTCTAGTTTAAGCTGTTCACTCACCTCTCACATCAGAATCTCATGGATTTTGTGTATTAATAATATTTGATTAATGCACTGCATCAAATGAATTGAAGAGGTTATTTCTTTATGGGAAGAATTTAAAAGGGATTGAAGTTTTCTCTTTTTTGCTTCTGTTCTCTAAAAATATTCATTTGACTTGTTAAAAAGTAATTTATCACATGAAACTTTTTAACAGACCTTGGTTAATATTTTAGTTTTTCATACAGTAGTAATGGATCGTATTTTGATATTTGTTTATTTGTTTTATTATGCAGCCCTTGATTAGATAATGGCTTCACAGGCAGGGACAAAATAAAGATACTTTATAGCATTAGAAATTAATGTAAATGTTTCCTAGCGGTTTGTCAGAAGGAGAGGGAAAAGACATTAGAAAACAAATAAACAGAGAAGCTATTTTCCTTTTTCTACATGGCATTGTTTTTCCTGCACCAGAATTGCAGTATTATAAAAATAAAACTAGGTCAAAAGTAAGAGTTGAACTTTTATGCCAAAATGAATGTACTGTGTTTTAATTATGGGGTACTTTTACAATGGCTATTTTAAAGTGTTGGTTTTGATACTCACTTAAAAACATGCTGCTTTGTGAATATATGAAGAATTCAATCAAATTCAATAGCACTGTATTTGTATTGTGAGGTGGAGCAGTGGGAAGAGAGCATTCAGGTAGACTTTGTGCAGCCCAGTGTTTTAATTTTAATTACTATCTATTTTTAGCATTCAAATTCTCAGCAGGTAACTCCAAGCTCATTGAGGAAAGTGAAGCTGTACCATCTTGTTCCAGCTAAAGATCTCCAAATCTCTCTCTCTAGTTGTCATGGTTTCCTATGAGAATGAAGCTCATGCTACCACATTGTCTCTTTGTCTATCTGTCAGTCACTTTATCCCTAACATCTTTGCAACTCTTCACCCTAATTGAACTGTTTTCAAAAGAGATGGCAGTTTAAATTCTCACAATATTTTTTTTTTGTAAAAATAAAACACTACAGAGAGGCAAGAGACTTTCTCAAGTAAAGTGAAACACAAGATTTCCTCTTACAAAATACCAGAACATGAAAATGTAGACACAAGACACCAGGCCTTAGGGACTGAGATATGGTGGGTTATCTTCTCACAGAACCCTGTATTTTATTGTGTTTAAAGTTACTTTGTTATTATCCATTCAAATCTAACTGGAAGATCACTCTATGGGTCTGAGCCTTGAAAAGGTTACTTCATCAGGGAAATGTTCATTGACATAGTGAATTGCTGAAGCTGAAGTGAAAATAATTTCAAAAGAGCTATATGGTCCACATAAAAGTGTCATTGAGATAAAGAATCTCATAATTTAAATTAATAATTTAATTTTATTACTTATATTAA
>WTSP01008583.1:44919-59156 GCA_025331215.1 Actenoides lindsayi
TATTAATTAAATTTAGAGATTTAAATCTGTACAGTGATTTAATTAAAAAAAACCCCTCTGATTTAGGACTGCTTGCTCACATATGAATTAAATAAGAGAAAACATTATATTTGCATTTTCAAGTAGTGTCCTTACTTTTACTGTAATATTTCAGTGCAGCATGTGTTTTTACCATAGCTTGAGAATTATTTAGGGTGATAGTGAAGACTGCTATGACAATATATATAGAAAAAGATAGTTTTAATATCCAAACATAAGAGGTAAGAGGATATTCACTGTGATATCAGACATTGCTACAATGACCACACAAATCCCTTGAGGTGAAGAAGAGCAAGAAAAAAGCATGCAAATTCACAACGATATGATGCATTTGCAATATGGATTGCACTTATCTTTTTATTTTCCACAGACAATGTAAATTATGTGCAACAGGATGGAAATTCAAATGATCCAGCATCTGCAAAACACTATAAATTATACTGCACTGAGTATGTTAGAGAAAAAAACCAAACACTTTACCAGTATCTAGTTCAAATGAAATAGTGTAAAAAGCAGTGTCCAAAATCAGTCCCAGAGTAATGATGAGCAGACCTTTACAAGTACAGAGGTTCAACTACATTTTGGTGTAAGTACATTACACATATGGATTTAAAAACACACATTTCCAATTTTCTTTTACTGTCAGTCAGAGGCAATAATATTAAAATCATAACAAGCACCTGAGATGACCTGAGGTTTTGCATGTTTCCATGAGTGTATCTAGGTTAAGATCTTTAGGGTCTCTACCACTGTATAATATTCCACATGCAGTCTTTTTTTCTTCTTAAGGGCTTCCTCTCCTGGTGAATGGAGAATGCTTTGCCAGTTATACACCTCCACTCCCTGGAAAGTGCATATCTATGGCTTGTCGGCTGCAGTTGTGAAGGATCTAGTCACTGTAAGGGCCACTCTTACAAAATCACAAGACAATCAGAGGAAACTTCTTGGTTCTCTCATAGATTTCACAATTTTTTTTGCATTTGCATTTACTTTGTTTCTGACCTTGTAGATAAATTCAGATGATAGAGATTTCAGAAGTCAGAGAAAAAAGAGAGAGGGAAAACTGAGCCTTTTTTCAACAATTTCCACTGTGCTCACTGATTCTTAGATGTTGTAGAGTCATCATAAATCAAACAGCAGGGGGCTTTAATTGATGAAATCATCCTTACTAATTTTTAAGCTGTCACAGACAGAGCTCAGGCAAGTTATGTGGTAGAGTTGGAATGGATTGTTTTTTCTTAGAAATGTACAAAGTATTTTGTCTTCAATTCTGCAAGTGGAAACATGACTTCTTCCTGGCCTTGCCTGGGTGTGCAGGGCTTGCTGACTCAAAAGAAGAAACATATTTGCTTTAAAAAAGGAACAACAACATTTTTCTAAATGTTCCAGAAATACCGGGTCACATCTTCCTCGAAAGATCCTTCACAACTTTTGTAACAGTACCAACAATAACTTGTGTAGGTTTTGGACAAAGTGTGCCAGTAACAGTGCAAAAACATAAAATCGATGACCATCTCAGACACAGAGCTGTTGCTCATGAGCAGATTGATGTGTTCGCACAAAATTGCTCTGAGAGGCCCTAGACATGTTGGGGTCAAATTGGCAAAATAGGTAGCAACTGTATTCTTGCAGCAGCCTCCAAAGGAGAGAGGCAGATGTCTATTCTATCTTGCAAACACATTCTTTTACAATGTGTTACTTCATCTCTTTTATTGCACAAGAGGAAAGTGAGAGACAGAGAATCAAGGATAACACTAATGATAGACCATATGGAATCCATAAACAATGTTGTTCTGGAATAAGACAGCCTTTAAAGAGGATGGGGGCCTTATTGTACTTGGGCCAGACATTACCTAACTACCCAGGTGAAAGAAGGAGAATAGGTGAGAATAGGGAGCAGACGTTGGGAGTATTCAAGTCAGAGTAAGGCTTTCTGGAAGATATAAAGAGCAGCTTGAATCTCTTTAAAGGTCTGAGTTCCTTTGTATTAAAATAGCCTGCTCCTGCTCTCTGGGAGCTGAACCTTCCTCACGAAGACTACTGAAGAAAATACTATTTTGAAACTGGATTAGGAATGTGGCCTGTTGTTTGTGAACCACTTAGGAAATCCTGCACTTTTATGTGCAGGGTCCCAAAGGGGGGAAATGACTGAGAGAACATCCCCCAGTACAAAATGCTCTTTCTTTGACAAAGAGAAGCCAGCAATAAGAGCGAAGACTGAGGACTATCCTAAAAAACTGCTACACTGCCACTCATACATTTTTTTAAAGCTTGTTTTGGATAGCACTGTCCTCAGCAAGTCACCCTACTGAAAGTAGTCATTGTTTTTGGTGCTAGAATCTGAGCCAACCTAGCCCAGGGGCCAGTAAGCAAGACAGCTGTCTGCAGCAAGGAAACTAGAGGAGTTAGTTATTTTTCTTCATATTGCATCTAGCTGGCCAATGTATTAACTTCATGAGTATAGGGAAGAATTGATAGGGTCTGTCCCCCCAGCATATGTGAAGGCTTCAGGTTTTGGCCTTGCTGTATTTGACCTCATTTAGGACAAGAATGCTTTTATCTAAATCAAAGCCAATTTCTAGTATTAGTCTGAACTTGCAAAGACCCCCAGTGAACAAAAATATCACAGGAATTAGGCAATACATTCAGAATGCATTTTGAAGTTTTAAGCATGTGCTTAAGTGCTTTTCTGGCTCTACTTTAATGAAAGATGGAAACGTAATGTGGAAATATGACCGAGAAATTCTGTTTCATTAAAATTGGAATGAATCCCAGCAATGAACAAAACTCAAAATGAAGTACTATTTTGAGATTTAAAAGTAGCTTCTCTCCACGTTTATTCTCTCCATATTCCTGTTGCTCAATGTAAGCCCATGGCAAGAACACCACAACAAGCCTGCTTGCTACATTTCTAATGTGAAATAAAATATACTAGTTATTGGACAGCGGTTTGTCACACTAGAGCATGCTAGAAGGATGGTATGAAGAACAGCTGAAGTATGAAAGCATAATAGGAGATTTCTGATTGCTTATCCGAAGTTTATCTGACTTCCTTGAAAAGGACAAAGAAATGGGTAACAGTAAATGTCCGATACAAAAGAAAAAAAAGCCATTTCTGTTTTTATTTCTTCTTTGATGTAATTCCATAATATATCTAGTAATAATAATAAAATAGAAGCAGGTTGAGGAAGACACGTTCATTTGATGCAAAACATCATAGCTATGCTGACTTCTGCATGTTTGTTTAGGGGAGAGGGCACAGGCACCCAACTCATTGTGTTCCAAAAGGGCTTCCTAGACTTTCTAGGTGGGGCCCTGTGCCTTTTTGTAGCTATGACTAAGTGACCAAGCAGATACAACCACTCAGCCATCACAGTCAACACCAAAGTGTCAGAACAGGGCGTCCTTTCTGGTGGCTCAGAGAGAGGCAGGAAAATTCTGAAGTGGAAGGCAGTCAAATGCCTAGGGAAATAGTGAAGGATTTTAGGAGGAACAATGCTCTGTTGTTTTCTATAGAATATTTTGGCTGGGTTACAGAAGAGGAGTCTGGGTTTTGTCTTTCTGTACAAGGGAGAGTGACAGCTCAAGAGAAGGTAATTGTGCTGAAACCTGGTGAGCTCCTGTCCTAGGAGTAGCTTGGTGCTCATCACACATCTTTGCTTTGAAGACTTATGTTTTATAACAGTACTTGTGAGAATGGTTCTACCACTAGCATGGCAGAATGAGCATTGTGTGATGGAAGGCTTTTGTGCTGGGTCTGAACTCTATGCGGGCATTAGCAAGTGACTTAGTCCTCCTCTTCTCTATTTGTTAGAGCTATAGATGTTGACTAGGAGCCAAAAGCTAAACAGGTCCAAATGGGCGAAGGATAGGTCAAATAGTTGCAAACAACAAAAAGAACAGTGGAATAGGCTACCCAGGGAGGTTGTTGAGGGCCCATGACTGGAGATATTCAAGGTGAGGTTGGACAAGGCTCTGAGCAACCTGGTCTAGTTGAGGGTATCCCTGTTCACTGAAAGGGGTCTGGACTAGACGACCTTCGGAGGTCCCTTCCAGCCCTAGCCATTCTATGATTCTATGATAATACATGTGATGGTCTAGATGTAATCTGGATGGCGGGGGTGGGGGAAAGTTTGTCTATGCACTCTGTTTCTCACGTGCAGCCATTGTTGGCTTCTGCTGTAGAAAGTGACAACATAGTCCAGCCTTTGTTATTAGTCATTAAAAAAATTTTCATAAATTCAACCTGCCATACTTCTTCCTTCCTTAATTTAAGATAGGCAGCAGCAGCATCTTTTTAATGAAAATATTTAACTGTTAGGGGTCCCATAGCACAATAATGTAAATTCCCAAATATATCTTTGAGTATGATCAGCTGTTTTTAACATGCATCCCCTGGACACCCATGAAAATCCAGTGAGAATTATTATGGTGAAGCACATGAAAGAAAAATGTGCCATGAAGATGATACATAATAAAATTTTTCCAATTGTGACTTTTAGTACCACTTTTTTCATAGCTCATCAGGAGACCTGAGTTGTACTGAGCAATTGCCAAAGGGCATGGTTAACTAACAAGTGGGTTTTCTATATGTTATCTTCAGTTTAGTGGGCCTTTGTAGGGCAACAACCCACAAGTAGATCACAACTCATTTTGGCAGGCCATTTTGTGTGCATTATTGACCTTTTCTTGCTGTCCATAAATCCTTGACAATACTGACACAGAAACGCAGCAACTGACCTTTCAAAAAATGTTGGAAATAATCCGTTCCATCTGCAGAATAAGGACGCTGACCATATTCAAATATAAATCTCTCCATCAGCACCATGGACTGCTGGCAACAGCAGCATTCACACTCTCCAAACAGATTCTCTGCACCAATAGGCCTTAATGTCCCTTATGAAAAAGAAAATTCTCGCTGACTAAAAGCAGGAGGGGGAAACACTTTTTTTAAAGCTGATTATGTAAGGAAAATTTAGAACAGCACAGGTCTGAATTCCCCAAAAGCTGCCTAGCAACTAGTGCATACTCCCTTGACAGCTCTTAGTATAAAATGTTCTTAGCACCTGTAAGACCTCTGGACCTTAGGCTCAAGCCCAGAACAAAGTGTATGTTTCCTGTTTTAAAGCACAAGGCTTTCTTCTCAAAACTCTTTCAACACTGGATCCTCTTCATGTGCAAGCAAACAGTATTTGTTTTTCTCTATCTTCTAAAGATAAAAAAACCCCACAACCCACCTAAATATCTGATTCCTCAACTGTGATAAAGTATTCCAGCTGTGTAGGGGTTCTCATGAGACTGGATCCTTGAACAAACTACCTGGATTAGCTAAGCTGTGTTAAATGCTTACTGTCTGTGGAAAAGGTCCTAACTTGAGGTCAGCAATGGATGAGATGCTTTGAATAAGTACTTGAGCATTTACTGTAGGCTGAGAGAACTGTAAGTTTGAAGACTGCCTTACCATGGCATACTTTGCTCAAGTTCCTAAATTAATTAGCTTTGACTTATATTTGGCTTTCCTATTAAACCATGATGAAATATATTAGTAGGTACATGAGATAAATATCACATACTTCCAAGTAGCTTTACAACCACTTTCATTTCTTTGGTGAGGAGATGGACTCTCAGGGAGACTTGTGTGCCTCTGTGGAAAACACAATTTGAGTAACTGAAAGACAATCTAGAGATGAGGTAGTAGATCTGGGTTCAGAAAGTGATAGAGGCCAGGTATTTGACAAGGCTGAAAGAGGAACTTCTGTAGCAGTTCTGTTTCTTGATATCTTCTTGAATCTTCTATAGCAATTACACTCAGGGGCAACAATCAAATTTAAGACTACAGAAAGGAAGATTAAATATCTCACATTGTTGAAGTGCGAAGTCTGAGGTAAGGATAAGATGTTGATGGGCAATTCTGCACATTGCAAGGTGTATTCTGAAATGTATGGTGTCAACCTCTGTCATGTATAAGAAAAAGTTTCATTTAGGTAAACAAAAAGTCCCTATGTAGTCGTTTCAGGATTACAGCTGAAAGAAATTCTCTATCATGAACATATTAAAGTTACAAGTGCTATTGGATCTTTATTATGGATACTAATCATACTAATAATATTTCACATTTCCAAGGAAATGTTTGAGTTTATTTGCATAAAATATATTAATGTGGATAGACAGGAAAAAAAAATGTTTCGGAAAAAAAAGGTTTAAAAAAAAAAAGAAAAATGAAGTTTGCATTTTTTCTTCTGTTTCATCCTCATAAACATCCTGGCTATTAATTCTTAAAATGGTCCTTTTATCAGTCTCTTCTCTGTTTTCTGTTTTCCTTTGTCACCCATGGGCTTGATAATACGACTTTGCTAATGAGCTTCTTTCTGGGAAAGAACAGTAGCATGTTCTGCATGGAAGAGTGCTTCACTTTTCATTTCCAGGGGGCTAGCATATAATTTTTGTAATTATTCTTTCTACATTTGTTTCGAATTTTCCTAACTCCTTGAAGGAAGGGGTAATAGTTTTGAGAAGTGGTGCATGGGTATTAAACTAATCTGTGTAAAAGGGAATTCCAGCAGCTTGGATGAGATCCTAACACTTTTTTTTTTTTTTTTTTCCTTCTTGTAAGGCCAGGGACCATGCAATGATCTAGTCCAACCTTCTATATAAGGTCATAAACCTCACCACAGATCCATGGCTTCGTGGAGAATCTGATAAAGTTCTTCCAAAAAATCATAGTGAGAAAAGCTCTAAGAAGTCTAAAAACCTGTGGGGCTGCAATTAGCAGATGGTTTTCATAACTGCATGTAAACTTCTTGTAAAAAGCCAAAATAACTTAGTCTATGTGGCTTGAATATTTCAGAGCCCTTAGATCTTAAAGGAAAACAAAGATTTAAATGTGCATTTGTCTTCACAGTATACTTGCCTTGCAGAATGCTTCAATACTGTTTCATTATCTGAATATCCTCTCTTTTCGTAGTGTCCTTATGTAGGTTAGTTATTCTTTTACATCTCAAGATAATACTTCATATATTCTGCTTTTACTTTCTGTTAAAAATGTTGACAATTTGTTCATACTGTGATTTGTCTATGTCTTCAGCACTTATATTCCCTTGTGCTATAGGAGATCTTTAATTTCAGCTCCAAAAGGTCGTCACACAGAAGGAGCTAGAATCTCTAAGTTGGAATTGAACATTTTCCTTAAGGTTTGTTTTGCTCTGCTTCTACAATTCATCACTGAGTTCACTGAAGACTGGTAGTGAGCAGCAGAATGTTTCTATAAACTCAATACAGAGTTTGAAAACTTCATGGAAACAGGTGAATACATGGAAAATAAATATATTGGCAGGTCTATTTAACAGCATATCACTAAAGTTCCTTTGACTCTTCATGCTTTTGCTGGCAAGATATTAGACAACCACAGCTTCTTTAATGACAGACACTCCTATTTCAGCTTTGTAACTTTATGTTGCACTTAGGAGGAAGGATATATCTGGAGCCATGCTCTTACAGTCCAACCTTTCCTTGGAAGGCCACTTAAACTAAGTCCCTATTTTTCCCTTTCCTCTTTCTCTCACCTCAAATTTCAGTATTTGAGTTAACAAGAAAGAAGTGTTCCTGTTTGTTTTCTGATCATTTTCATCCTCAACCAGTCCTAATGCTGCTGCCCTGTTACTCTTAGGAGTAACCACATGCAGTTGTCACTTCTCCAGAGGATAAACAGTTATCTCACTACACTACTGGGCTTTCTGGGCTTTGACCAAGCTTTTAATGTAACATTTACACATACTGAGAGAAAATGTTTTAGCTTTCCTGATAAGAAATTAGGTAAAAATCTATCATTTGACAGTAGCAATGCTTAAACCAGCCTAAGCGGTTGCCCTCCTTCACTAGATACCCCTTGGCTGGATAACCATGATGAGAACTGAGTCAGAGGTCTGATACAGCTGGAAAATTACCTAACTGAGAAAGCTGTATTTCTGCTGGATCAGCTCCTTGGTCTGGTTCACTGTGCAGCTGCTAGAGGGAAGAAAGGGCAATGGTGCAAGAAGCAAGCACCTTGGACAGAGAATGCCACCATTAGCAGTGCTACTAGAGGAATAATGCTATTAAAAAAGTGTATGTTTCTGTATGAATCACTTTATGAATCATAGGTTCAGAATGAAACATCTTCATACACCCACAAACTGACGGCTGCCCTTGTACCAACACTGTCAAGCTTACAGGTGTTTCTTGATTTTGTATGAGACAAAAGAAGAATTATTTGTGGGGATGATGAACTTGGGATGAACTGACTCAACTGGGATAATGAATTTGGGATGAACTTACCCAGCAGGCAGAGATTTCAATTTCAATGAATTTGTTGTCCAGATAATTCCTTTGAAGGAATTATAAAGATGTTTGGAGGAAGTTAAATAGTTTCCAGCCATGAAGAACTGATGAAAAGTTAAGTTCTTTTCTGTCGTAAACCTCTAAAAGTATGTTAGTAGAAATGAATGGTTCCTTATTAAATCATAACATCACTAATGGCTTTTCTAAAAACAGCAATAAGATAATTTAGTACAAGTTGACTGTAACTAGAATGACAGTGACAGGATTATAATTGCCTAAAATACTATTTAGAGGGTTTTATTGTATCTAGATGATTTGGGTTTCCCAAACATTTAACTTTGCACACTTATCTAAAACTTTTGACATCAACACAGGTTGGGTATGGTTTTTTTAATCTTTTATATTCAGCAGTAATGATTTTATTATGTTTAACTTAAATGATCCTTTTAATATATTTAAGGAAGGACAAATTACCCTTCCTTTCACCTCTTTGTTCTGCTGAGTTAACAAATGAGTTTTGTAGTACAGTGAAGAAGGAATTTTAGATTAGACATGTACAGGGAACACTCTGTTAAGTATCAAATAATTTTTTCGCTGTCAATTTCTCGGCACTTCTAATTTAACTAAGGTTAAATTCTGGAAACTAGTAACAGACATTTTTATTGAAATATGGTTCTAAAATAATGGTATCCAAAAAATGTCTATTTTTTAAATGGGTAGTAGAATAAACACAAGTACTAGTAGTATAATGGGGTAGGATGATCCTGCAAGAATTTGTAACTTCCTAATGACTTAAATTAGTGGTAGATAATACAGATGTTACTATACCTTATACAATCTGTTTGGCCTCAGTAACATGAGAAATATGGAAAAAGGAAAGACAGTATTTCTTCCACAATGAATTCTGACTTTGAGCAGTCCAATCTTTGAAAACACAAATTGAATTTTTAATGCAATGGAAATAAAATTGCTTCTTATGTGAGAACAGTAATAGCATCTAGGGGAATACATCATCAGTGTCTGTTCTCTCAGACGATTTTTGGCAAACATTTCCTATGAACTCACAGGTTTATTTACTTGTTTCTTCACATTCTTTGATGGAGACAACAGTCTCTAAACTCTGTCAGCTTCCTCTGATTACCCATATAAAGTCAGAAACTCTAGGGACCTTTGCTAATATTCTGTGTTTTGAAGCACCTAGTATGCAGGATTTTTGTGTGCGTATGTTACGAATTTTCAGGTTGGGTGCTAATGTTTCTTTCCTCTTCAGTGGGGCAGTTAAAGCAAAATACTGGGAAAAAAAAATCTTTTCTTGCCAAAGTGAATTGTTTGAAAGTATTGTCCTTTGGCGTAAAATAAATAAAATATAACTTTGGACACTTAGAGCAAGAGGGGTCTAGATTCATATTCCTTACTGTGAATTTTATTTCAGCTCTAAACCTTTTAACAGTTCTAGGATCAAGGGTCAGGGTGATGCAAATAGAGTAAAAAGCTTGCTTCCACGAATAAGCAGCAAGGGCACACCTAGAATGTTAAAGGTCTAAGATTTATAAGTTAAGACCTCTAGTCAAATTCTGACTGGCCTTTGAGTCAGAAACAGATTTCAGGGAACAAGAATTAAAAGACATGGTCAATGAATTAATTCTTTACATTCACAGAACAAAAAATGACCACAGAATAGTATCAGACTCATTTAGGTAACAATGAAGCATATGCATTAGGACAAAAGTCAAATCTAGTCCACTGGGACATTAAGTGCATTCATTTGCCATATTTGTACTAGTTCAGATTAATGTTGGTGATTAGGTAATAAAAGAAGACTCTTCCATGAGGCAGCCTTCATCTGGTACTGAAGTCATATTCATGCCAAAGTTCCCATCTGCAAATGCAATGAGACCTCCATTTCTTTTCAGCTTAACATCTAAGGCTTAGGCAAGATTTATCCCTAACAGACTGGCCACCTGTTACTGTTTTCTAACATCTTAAAAGTTATAATAATTTCTGAACTATCATTCCTTTTTTTTTTTTTAAAAAAACAAACACAAAAAAACCCCCCTTAGTACGCATATTTAAATAATTTTTTTTTGTATAGGACATTCTTATTTGCCGAATTTTGTAATTATTTTCAGTCAAGTATTTTAAAAACCTTCTTTCTTTAATAGGACCTTGTTCCTTGAGTTCTATTAGTTCTTGGCACATATATATGGATTAAGAGAGTACTCAGAAAGGGCAGGAGACCAAGATTCAGACTTCATGTTCTCATTCCTCTGTCTCTCTTAGAGCCCCAGCAAACAAAGGGAATACTGAAATCAGCGGGCTGTAGGGCTCTGAAAGAATTGTCTTAACCACTAGCCTGGAGAGCAAATTGTTCTATCTTGGGAACTGTTTACTTTATGTAAAATGAGAAAGGGGGAGGTTCACATGAATATTCCCTACAGGCAACTTGTTAGACTGCTTCTACAGCGGAGTAAGCATAAAGTTGATTTTAACCTCATGAATGGTGTGGCAAAAGGCCAATATCCCATGGGGTGTACCAAGTAATAGAGAAGATATTGAAAGTCTAAGGTGGTCTTTTCTTTATTGTTCCTACTGGAGCTGCTTTACTTCATTTAAACTGTTTTTTAAAAGTGTCCTCCAAAACACTTATGTTTTATACAGTATTTTTAGTCACTGCAGTATTTCAGAGATCTTACGTTCCTGTACTGGTATTTTTCCCCCTGTCCCCCATTTGTGTAAGTAGATTTCAAATAGTGAGAAAGGTATAGCATACTGCCCTAGTGTTACATGGAATTGTCTGGCTATACTGGGCTCAGTTCTTCCTAGATCTTCATATTTTTCTAGTGTGATAATCAGTTTTTAGAATAGAAATAAAACTGAATCAACTAAAGTCCAAAAAAACCCTCGAAACAGATGGTGACTTCATTATATAGATCAGTAGCAACTGATCTCAAATATACCAAAAAACTGCTCCATGTGGATTGTCTTTTCCAGTGATAACTAGATTGACTTATCTAATACTAGTTCTATTCCCCTAAGAGAAAAGGAAACAACAATAAGAAAATTCAAGAAAGGGTATCTCTTTCTAGTTCTGTGAAGAGAAAAATAGGCCCATCTATTAACATAGAAGCTCAGCAGACATACTTTTTTGCTCTCAGTTTTGCAATGTTTCATTGAGATATCTGCTAATGTTTTTTATAGGCCTTGACAAGAAATAGTTCTTTCTTGGTTTTAATTCATGATATAAAGATATGCCCTGGTCAGAGCAGGAATCTTGTTCTGTATTACGGTCCCTTCCCCATCAAAGTTAGTTAAGGGCTAGCTGCATAACAGCAGAGAGCAAATGGAACATGTCTTTCTTTCGTGCAGTTTTGCTTACAGCTTTTTATCCTGAAGCATTAAAAAATGCCAGCTTAACCTTTTTTTTTTTTTCAAATTAATGCTTGAAATGCTTAACTTTTTTTTTTTTTTTTTTTCCCCAGATTCCTGGATCTTCCATGTTTCTGTTGCTCCATAGTTTCAGTCAACAGTTGTTATACTGTCTACAAAGCCAGACAGTATTTGCATAGGTGTCAGTCCCCAGCTGCCTGAGGAGCTGCAGGACTATATTATGTCTCCATATATTCCACAGCTTTCTTATGCTCCCTCTGGGAATACTTGATCACATTGTTTTATTCTTCTGAACTGTTGGTGGGTCCTGTTAACTTAGTCCTCACAATAGCATGATTTGTTGCAAACGTTGCATTTTGGAACTTGCAGATTTTACCACTTAAAAGTAAGTAAGATCAGGCTTGTTATGAATTCCTGCATAACTCACAACTGTGTAAATCAGAGTAAATTTTGGACAAGTAAATCCACATTTCTGCTTCTTTTGCATTGGAATGAACTGATGTTCTTTGCTTAAAAAAAATAAAGCCACATGAGGCCTTCCACTTCAGTACAGCTGCATCTAACTCTTGGGTATTCTGTCATCCAGTGGAAACCTGAAATCAGGTACCTGGGAACAGGACCTAGTGAACTAAGAGGGAATCTTCTCATTCTATCATGGAAAGGCCAAATCATTAATTTAAAATCCTCTGTTTCTAACAATTAACCTTCTTTCTTCTATGAGGGATTCACTCCCCAGTGCACCCAGTTTTCTCCTGGAGCTGGCCATAGAAGCTAAATTTCTTGTGAACAGAACAAGGATGTGCACAGAACAAGGATGTCTCTCCATGCCCTTGGAGAGTTCCTGTGAGCAATTCCTTAGGCAGTCAGTTAAACCCACTTAGCATGTTTGATTACAAACAACTTTTTTTAAAATACAACTTCCTTTTCTTTTTTTTTTTTGGCATTCCTTATCAAAGATCTTGGAATCCAAGTTACTTAAGTGTCTGTCATTGATTACTGAAAATGAAAGCATTGGATATGTCCACTAAATCAGGTGGATTCAGTGATGAACACCAAATTATGATGGGAGCAACTCAATGAACAACTAGTTAAAAAAACCCAAACTGTGAATGATTATGCACCCAATAATGCTGTCCATATTGTATGTTGCATGAGGCTGAATGAAATAATAATGTAGTTTATAAAGACTTTTTATATTGTGTATTCATAAAATTTTGAACTAAAATTGCACAAGCAACCTTAGAAATGATATCTTTGGAATTCTGATTATTTAACTTAGAAACCTTAGTGGGCTTACTAAGCTAACTGAATTCAGGCAATGGTATCATTTGGACTAAGGAACTAGGAGGACAGAATACAGACAAGAATTTGATTTACTTTAAGTCAAAGTGCAAAAGCTCACTGGAATGTTATTCAAAGTTGAGAGGGACACTCATACTGGATGAAAAATAACCTTCTTCAAAATAAGAGTAAAATGTGAGAATAGATATTGGATTTAAGGTTTAGATAAGAGAATATGAATGAAAAGAAAGATTGTTAAGCAAATGAAATAACATTCTAGAGTTCATGAGGTATAGAGAGAGCAGTTAAAAATTGTAAAATAGCAGAAGCTGAACCAAGTGAGACACCACAAAGGAATTCAAAATAAAGAACAAGAAGTCTTCAGCCTTATAAATAAAATGAGGGTGAGGGAAGAAGTGAGGCTATTCTGCATGGAAGGTTGTCCCATCACTAGAATAAATCTTTGTTTCAATTTTTAATAAATCGTATGAAGTACAGGTGAGAAGGAGCAAGACAGCTGGCTACAGGGAATAAAAAAAAAAAGGAAGTTACCATGCTATGGGGAAATTTACTCTGAATATCATGTTCTTTCCAGAGTTCTGAGAGGACTATCATATGAAATTGCAAGACTATTGGCAAGATATTTAAAAAGAAATCTAGCCACTCTTACTGTATGACTGTAGAATAACAAATATAAGAAGCATTTTTATAAAGCATGAAAGGTATGCTGTGTCTTTTATAAAAGTTTGAGGAATTAACACAGTAGCCCCCTTTTTTTTTTTCTTTATTAGTTAAAAGTAGGAGATGTAAGGTAAGTAAACTGATACTGTGCTCTGTGAGAAATTACTGGTTAGTATAGGCAGAAGAACTGGTTTGAGTGGAGACTATATTGAGTGAGTATTGAAAGAATTAACTAAATACGGAATCACAGAATCACTGAGGCTGGAAAAGACCTCTGAGATCATCAAGTCCAGCCTATGACCTGACACCACCACATCTGCTAGATCATGGCACTAAGTGCCACATCTAACCTTTCTTTAAACACATACAGGCACGGTGACTCCACCACTTCCCTGGGCAGTCCATTCCAATGTCTGCTCACACTCTAAGCTAAGGCCTCCCTAGAACTAGACCTATTGAGGGAGGTCAAGGACAACAAGAAAAGCTTTTTCAAGTATGTTGGAGGCAAAAGGAAGTCTAGAGGAAATGTGGGC
>WTSP01008583.1:59256-86338 GCA_025331215.1 Actenoides lindsayi
GGAGCCGCACGGCAGCCAGGAACCAGTTCTCTCTGCAGGACTTGTCTAGAACACAGGCAGAAAGCTCACTGGGAAAGCAGGAAAGCTCTCTGAGGAAGCAGGAAAGCTCGCTGGGGGAGCAGGAAAGCTCGCTGGGGAAGCAGGAAGGCTTGCTGGGACAGCAGCAAAGCTCACTGGGGAAGCAGGAAAGCTCGCTGTGGAAGCAGGAAAGCTCGCTGGGACAGCAGGAAAGCTCGCTGGGACAGCAGGAAAGCTCGCTGGGACAGCAGGAAAGCTCGCTGGGGAAGCAGGAAAGCTCGCTAGGAAGCAGGAAAGCTCACTGGGACAGCAAGAAAGCTCACTGGGACAGCAGGAAAGCTCACTGGGGAAGCAGGAAAGCTCACTGAGGAAGCAGAGCAAAGCCTTGGTGTCGCGGTGTGGTTCCTCGGAGGCTCAGCCCCTCCACCCCAGTGGAGCAGGCCCTTTCTCCACGGGCATCTCAGGGCTTGTTCTGGCTGCCGAGGCAGGGAAGCAGGCTCCCTTTGAATTCTCTCGCTGAGATGTAGACATTTTTTATCCTGAAGTTGGTTATTTTAGTTCATTCCTGCCGGGTGAAGCCCCAACACCCTCCAACACCTCTTTCCCAAGGCTGACTGGAGGTGAGGTGCTGCTGTGCAGGCACTTTCAGGAGGGGGGGGGGGAAGTTTAGGGATTTTTCTCCTTCAACCTGTGCTGAGGCACCTCAGAAAGGAATCTTTCCACAGTCCTCCAGAAGAAACTTAAAACACCGTGTTCAAAGTATTTTTCACAAGTAAGAAAGAGGTCGGGGCAGTTCTCAGCTCGAGGCTCAGGGATTTTTCCACGGTGAGATTCGCCCCTTCCATCACTTTTCCCTCGGTGGGCTCCTTTGGAGTGCCTGGTCCCAAGGGACCCTGGCACACAGACACAGGTAGTTATTTTTGTATGTGGTTTTAAAGGAAGGACCAGGGAGTTGCAAAGGGGTGTGGGCCAAGATCAAAACAAGACCCCAAAAAGACTTCAGCGACAAGAGAGGGGGATGCTCTTCACCCCTGTTTCTGGAATTGTTCCCCCAACACCATTCTGCTTTCCAAAGGTGCCACCTGAGAACTTGCCATGTCCAGGCTCCTGCTGCGCGTCCCCTTAGGATGTCCTGGTGGGACATCTGCATCTGCTGGCTGGTGACAAGAAACCCTTCCTGCAGAAGGGGCAGGGTGGTGGCACTGGGCTGTCCCTGTGGCCACCAGACCTGGATGGAGGAGGAGATGGTGCTCACAGATGGGTTTCTCCCACAACCTTGGGTTCAAACATGGAGGTACCATCCAACAGGAGAAGGAGGGATGGTGGGAAGGAGAGGCAGTGAGAGGGGAAGCAGCTTTCCCAGGGCCACCCAGGGAGCCGTGCTGCCTTTCCCACCACGCTCCTTCACCCCGGGGAAAGGAGGAGCTCGGCCACGTGCCCCCCAACCCTGAGCAGCCTGCGTGCCTGACTCCCATCTCTCTCCCCCAGGTATCTCTCAGCCACGAGTGCACTCGAGCCATCATGAAGCTGATGTACTGCCCGCACTGCCGGGGCATGGCCAGCGTGAAGCCGTGCGGCAACTACTGCCTGAACGTCGTCAAGGGCTGCCTGGCCAACCAAGCCGACCTCAACACCGAGTGGAAGTACCTGATGGGTAAGATGGCCTTCTTCTTCTTCTTTTGAACTCTCTGAGGGAGTGTTTGGTCAGGAAAGAAAGGACTTGAAGGCTTTTTCCCCCCCCCCATTACAGTTTCTCTGTCAGCTATCTGAAACCTAGAAGCTGTTGCAGGACATTTTGCTGGGCTTTGGTATCAATAGGAAGGATGCTGCTGGGCTGGCTAAGGGCTTAAAGAGTGTTCATCTTGCCTCTGCTCCCTTGGGATTGCCCACACTCTGCGTTCAAGTAATTAATTCTTCCTTCCCTCCCAAGTGTTGAAGCTGAGGGACAGATCCTGCCCCTTGTACTCAGGCAGAGAGGTCTCCCCATCCTAACAGAGCACTTGGGAGAGCGCGGGACGAGCACCGACCACCCTTTGTGGGAGGTGGTCTAGAGGTGGGAAGCCATAAACTGTTTCCATGGGTGGGGAGCAAAGGGATCAGTACCACATACTTCTGAACAGCAAGAGGTGTCTTAACCAAGCCCATGGGGAGGGGGGAGTTAGAGGCATCACCAGGAAGGGGAATATGTAGACCTGCATTTCAAATAAGAGCTCGTTTCCATTTTGTTCTGTCACTCAGCTAAGACGGTGGGTATTTTAAAGCAGATTGTGAGGTGTCCATTCATGGAGCTTCAAGCCAGCAACAGGACTGTGACAGTGTGATCTGAGCTCCTCTGCAACACAGGCTGGAGAACTTCACCCAGGCAGGAGACTCTGCGTTGCCTGCTCAGACCTGGGCGTCTCTCGGGTGTCACTCAGCTGGTTTTCCAGAGCCTGTGGCTCCTGATGTAACTGTGAGCTACTACTGAGAGTGCCTTGTGGAGCTGAGGGATGTGGTTTAAGGCTGGTGAGGGTCCGTATTTAGCAACTGGTGTGTTTGTGTGACAGTGCACGTCCTCTCCCCACCTGCAGTCCCTCGGGGCAGGTTGTTTGCCATGGTAAAGCTCTCACTCCTCCATGTGCCCACAGAGCATCACCCAGCAAGCTCCTCTTTCTCTCCCAGGTTTGTCCATTTAGACCTGGAGTGATCTGAGACCTGAGGGAGCCTTGGTGTTTGTCTGGGCTCGCAGAAGGCAGGCACCAGCAGAGACGAGCTTCAGGTTTGGCCTTTTCCCTTGCCTTGGCACCAGCAAGCCTGCCAGCTCACTAGCCAGCTTGAAGCCCAACAGGCTGGCTCAGGGTTGACGCGTGGTGATGCTAACAATAAAAGTCACACCAAAATTCAAGGACTGCCATCTGCCTCTCAAAGGGGACACTGCAAACTAAATACCAATGTGCAGGGAGAGAGAGCAATGCAGCTGCTCGGTGAGGTGCCTGTCTCCAAACTTTGGCTTTTCTGAACAGAGACAACTGCTGTGGGTCACTGCTCTCCTGGCAGGATGACTGCCTGGCTTCTGAAAGGTCAACATACAGCTCTCCTTGATTGTCAAGGAGGCAATTCCAGGTGCATTTTGCACTTACTCTGGCTTCATCTTCCCCAAGAGACGCTGTCAGGAGGTGATGGCTAGAAAGAAATTGGAGCTTCTCTCAAATGGCATTTCAAATTGTATATTGGAGAGTCAGAGGTCACAATTTGATCAACGACTGGTGCAAGATGTAGAGTCAGAGGTAGCAGTTCATTGGCATTGTCCATTCTTCACCCTGCTCGAGGCCCTTCTGCGTAGCTGGAGAGGATTCTGTTACACTAAACACAGAGTTACTCTTTCAGTTTTACAAATTAGGCCAGGTCAACTTAACGCAGATTTTTATGGTGGTTCGAGCATAATTCATCAGTAATTTAGGGGTGCAGCCTTTGATTTAAATGTTTGTCTCTCAACATTAGTGCCTCTGCAAGCTAAAAATTGTCTGGAAAACACAGTCTCAAAGATGACACTGCAACCCCTGAGTGACAGCAAAGTTAACCTGCAAGCTCTTTAATGTTGTGGGAGACATTATTTCCCAGAATACAAAAAAAAAAAACCATGTTACCCCCTTGTGTGACATGTTTAGCTTTAGAAATCAGCACTGCCAGAGGACTGTGTTGCAGGAAAAGGGAGCACATTAACTTGGAAACTGTGGCCCTTGTTTCCGTTCTTGCTCAAGCTGACCAGTAAAACATTTTTTCTTTTCTTTTTTTTCTAATGTGCTGAAAATAAATACATAATTTGTTTCCAAGCTGTGACTTTGCATGTTGTTAAATCCTGTATTACAGACCTGAACAAAGAGTATTTTGTGATCCGTGCTCCAGCCTGGCTGAGGTTTGAGCCCTTCCAGTTGCTTGACTGTTGCCCTTGCTCCCCACAGGCTGGACCTGCTTTCAGACTGAGATTTGTGGGTATGATCTGGTATCTTCTGTGGCTTTGGGCTGTCCCTTTCCTAGTCCTTGCCCAGCTTGGTCACAGTCTAATTGCTGTCAGGGTCTGAGCATGGATCATGTAACAGCAGAGAGAACATGCTCGTGGGGGTTGAGCGTGCCGTTAAATCGACAGCAGTGGGCTCAGGATCAGACCTTCGTTGTGAACACGATGTGGACCTGCTGTTTCTGCACAAACCTCACCCCGTGGAAGTCATTTGAGGTCTTTCTACCAAGTCCTGCTGGCTTGCCCAGGCCAAGGACTGAACCCTTTCCTGGCAGGTCCGTAAGTGGCAGCGCCCCGTGCCCAGGCTCGAAGGAAACTGGCTCGAGGCTAAGAGTAGGTCCTTCAGAGCTGTGTCACAGGTGACACGTACACCCTGTGGGATGGTGTGGGTTGAAGGACATGTTTTACTGACACGCTGTTGAACTGCCGGGTGTAATTCACCTGATGGTTTCACTGCTCATCAGTACTGTCGGCAGAACAAATCCGCGCTGAGTAAGCTTTTCTGCACCGTCTGCCGCGAGTCTCCTGCCAGGCTGATGGGTGAGGTCTCAGGATTTAGGACAGAAGAATTAATCATTCCTAACGAGTAGCTGGATTTATGAATGGTACAGCTCTCCAAACTAGACCCTGGGCTTTGACCCTCTTTGCGTAGAGACGAACCAACACAAAGCCATCACACTTGCTTTCTTCCACGTGGCGAGGCCACGGGAATAGGAAGCACTTTCTGTTCCAGATAAGCACGGGCCACCCCAGTGCTCTGACAGATCCCTTGTCCTGCCAGGAGGTTTTTGGCCTGCCCTGGGGGACGCAGACCACACCGGAGCCACCTGAGTTCACACGTAGCTGAATGCCAAGTCCCTAAATGCTGATGAAGCTTGGCCTGGCCTGTGGGCTGCTGAAGCAGAAGTGGTAGGAAACTGAGGCAACAGCAGCAGCGACTTTCACAATTACCATTTTTGACTGGCAAAGTCAGACCCGGTGAAGGTCTCGTTTTAGATGTCCAAACCCACTTTTGCCCATGCCCTGAGATCCTATTTAAATCTCTCTGGACACCAAGAACGTCAGCTTTCCTCTGCCGTGGCATTCCCCAGAGTCCTGAGCCCTGCAAGCACAGAGGCTGTGCTTGCTTCAGACCCAGCTGGAGTGGTGAGAATCATCTCTGGAGGCAGGCAGAGCTTGGTAACTTTTTTGGTAAGCCAAGCACAGTCCTAAAGCAGCCATCCAGACAGGAGCACTTGGACTCAGAGCTTTCCAAGGCAGGAGGAGCTGAGAGCAAGAAGCACCCTTCAGTCACTCCCTGCCCTGTTCACCAGTTTAGTTATGGGCATTTTGATCTGCTTCTGTGCCTTTATAGCCTGGTGTTTCCCCAGCTGGTTATGTGTTGTCCTTCCAGATGTGCTGGTGAGTAGTACCCCTTTCCTCACTCCGCTGCCACAGAAACTATTGCCCTCACCCAGTACCTTTGGCACTTTACTGACCCCAATTCTCCCACTTTCTTCTGGCTGCGGTGCTTTGCCAAAGACCAGCAATGCTTGGGAGGGTTAGGGCCAAGTATTGCTCTGCACTAGTTAATATTTCTGCACCAGTTCTCCCAGCAAGCCTGCCGAGGGGCCGACAGCGTATCCCACCCAGTACGAGCGTGACCTTTAACTTGCTTTGTAGAGAGTCTGATGAGAAATGTCTCTGCCTTGTTTTGCCAGATTCCCTGATCGTAGTGGCCGATCGGATCGATGGTCCGTACAACGTAGACACTGTAATAGGGACCATTCACATGAGGATTGCTGAAGCTATTTCTAACTTGCAAGAAAACAAAGACTCCATCACGGCCAAGGTAAGAGTGTGTGCCTGGGTCTGGCTGAGCAGCCACCACCTGTAACAGCCAGGGCCAAATGGCTTTTGTGCTCACTGTTCAGCTGAACTAAAGGTGGTGAAAGATGAAAAGAGATCAAATGCCTCCTCTTTTAATGATAGGAAATACCCCATCTCACCAGTGTTTCCAAATGGTCCTCCCTGCCACATTCAGTCAGCATCCTTTAGTTACCGGCACACGAGGTGGGACCGCACAGGCAGTGACTGTGGGAGGCACGGTGCCATTTGCTGTCAGGTGCCTCTGTGTCTGAAGAGTCCTGAAGTATTTTGGCTGAGCTGAGGCATTTACAGCAAGTGCCCGATCCCTCGTGACAGGAGGCAGCTGCTTTAACCTGCCTTGGGGTGATGCTCTGCAATGGAAACACTGGGCTGTGTCTGTGGGATAGAGTGGCCATCTGGCAGTCCATCTGGAGAGTATAAAACAGTCTCTCCCGATGCTCACCTGTCTTCCAAGAAGGAGATCATGAAGATGTCTTATATTGGTCTTCTATTTTTAGTATATTCATCCACTTAACCACAATCACCTCTGTAGCTGCAGACAAGAGAAGCTTTGGGAACAAAACCAGCCCTCCGGGGCTTCTGCTTTTTGCCCAGACATTCCCCAAATCCTGCAGCTATCCCACAGTTAGGGCAGAGATGCAGATGAAAGGAGTGGGGCAGGTCCTAACTGAGTCTTGAAGAAGGGAAGGGCCAGAAGTCTTGCTTAGCCAAGCAGGAATTCACGGGTACATATCAAAGCACTAAGAGCAGCGTGTGTCCAAGTGCTCCTTTAGTTTTCTTTTCTGCCACGAAAGGCCATACTTTTTCTTCCTTGTTAGGTGAGACTGGGGTTACCCACAGAAACACAAGCCCATAATGTGGGAAAGCATGTTTGATAAGGTTCTGAGTATGAGCTGGTGACCAGGTGAATGTGGCAGCCTTTGCTGGTGGCACTGGTAGCAGAGGGCAGGAGCTGCAGATTGCAGGGTAAAGGATATCGGTGTCAGATGAGCTCAGGACACTGGCCCAGGCCAGTCCTGGGATTCTTCTCTCTCAGGGCCACAAGCAGCAGGCTCAGGCTGCAGCTGAGGGCTTCAAACATTGACCAGCCTAGAGCCAGGGCACTCTCTGCCATTTGTGAGAAGATCCAGAAGTGGCTCTTGGACCCAGTGACACCCTCGGTCATGGGTTCTCCTGGCACGTGGGGAAAAACTGGAAGGAAACATTTGTAGTTCAGTGCCCCACAGAGCACTTTCCCTGGTTCCTCGTGCTCCTCCTCGCTCCCTGTGGCTCTCTGATGGATTTCAGGCAGCAGGAGCTATGGAAGGCTGCAAACATCTCTTTGCTGGCATTCTGCAGGAGACTGCTGATCCCTTCTGTCTGCAGGACACACGTCCTCTCTGTCGGCAAAGGGCGTTGCTCACCGAAAGCCCTGGTTGGCAAAAGGATTGCCTTGATACCATGGTGTGCTAGGGCTGCTACTAGAGCCACTGCCCTGAAGACCTCCTGTGGCTTTTACCTCCTGAAAGAGTTGTCTTCTGTTAACAACAGTATCAGGCCAATAAGAAAGATACAGCAGTGAAATCACACGGAATCACACAGAATGTCTTTGGTTGGAAGAGACCTTCAAGATCACCTAGTCCCAAACTTTGACCCAACACTGCCAGCTCACCACTAAACCGTGTCCCTGAACACCAGGTCCACAAGCCATTTGAATGCCTCCAGGGATGGTGACTCCACCACTGCCCTGGGCAGACCATCCCGATGTTGATAGCCCTTTCAGTGAAGAGATGTTCCCTGATATCCTGCCCTGGCACAGCTTGCAGCCATTCCCTCTGGTCCTGTCACGTGTCACCATGGAGAAGAGGATGGAGAAGAGGCTGTCCCTCTCCTTGCTCCAACCTCCTGTCAGGTAGTTGTGGAGAGCAAATTGGTTTTGTTCTGGCAGAACCGAGTTGGAAATGGTCTACGTAGTGTTTTCAAGGTGGGGCATTTTGCACAGAGCACAGGGAGACAGCTGAACACACTGGTTTGGTGCTGGGCTGCCTGAGTCGTTGGATCCATCTGGTCAGCAGGACAGTGCACCCCCGAAGGGAGCTTTCTAGGCTAAATGTCCCTCAGGCACACTGATGAGACCCACTGTCACCAAAGGGACTCTTGTCTAGATTAGGCCTTGTCAGGATCCAGTAGCAAAAGCACTGGGCAGCTGGCACAAGCTGTGTCAGTCCAAGAGCTGGATTCCTCAGCGTTCAGAGGACACCCAGCGTGCAAAGCCGGATTTACCGATAGCTTCTGACAGCACCCGGGGAACCACAAGAAGCTTGGAGGCATCTTCTCAGATCAGATGTCTTCCTTTGTACTGGCTGCTGTTCCCTGAACCGAACTGACAGTGCAAAGGTCCCCTGGCCTTTGAGACTCCA
Source organism: Actenoides lindsayi (assembly GCA_025331215.1). Taxonomy (NCBI): domain Eukaryota; kingdom Metazoa; phylum Chordata; class Aves; order Coraciiformes; family Alcedinidae; genus Actenoides; species Actenoides lindsayi. The sequence goes on from WTSP01008583.1 coordinate 67,540, forward strand.
CTAAACCTGGCTGTCCGAGTGCTCCTTCCAGTAGCCCCAGTGAGGCTCAGTCACCTCAGCACTGGCTGTCTGCAGTGGAACTGTTGTTGCCTGGGTTGATCATGCAGAGACCGGGAGAAACAGGCTCTTTCAGGGCACCTTAGAAGGGACAAATCCTCAGGCTTTGCTTCTAAGTGTTTCTGCTCTCCTTTGGCTACAGAGCAGGCCTGGGCAGCTACTTGGGATGGTGCAAGGTACCCAAAGTTAGGAGGTAATTCAGTTTGGCTTCCTTATTTGCCCCTGAAACATCCAACCTGACAGACTGTGACACATTCGTTGTCTTTGCACTCCCCTGGCCAGAAGGGTCATTCATTTGCTAAGTGTGGGTGCCAATTACAAGATTCACTGGGGTAGTCCTACCTCAGTCTGTTGTCCAAACCAGTGAAGTTCACCTGATCTGCCCTCTTGAAGCCCAGACCACAGGTCTAAGGAGCGTGAGCAACTCTGATCTTCTTCTTCTTCTTCCCAGAATTTCTTCGTTTCGGTCGTAACAGAAACAGATACAATCACTAGAAAGAATTTAGTGTCAACATTGGTGACTCATTCAAAGCCATGTGTTAGTGCTGAGCATTTTGCTTGACAGCAGTAACCAAAACCAGTTACAGGGTGCTGAAAACGCCTGCTCCCAGTAACCTGACCAGAAACTAAGCCAGAATCTCAGAGGTCCTGCAGGTGAGAAAGAGAAAAATACTTAAGAAGGAAAAAAAAAGGCCACAAAACCACATAACTGTGCAGTGCTGCTTAATTAAAGAAATGGTATCAGAACCAGGATAGAGAGTTTGGTTTGTTTTTCAGGTTTTCCAAGGCTGTGGAAACCCCAAAATCAGCACGAAAAGCTCCAGCAGCGAGGACAAGAGAAGGCGGGGGAAAGTCGCACTGGAAGCAAAATCCTCTGCACAAGCACTGGAGATGCTGGTGAGTTGGGTCCCAAATGTCTGCCCACCAGCGTGCCAAGGCAGATATGCTGGTGTGCTGGGAGCACTGGGAGACCGGCCGGTGCAGCGCTGGGTCCTTCAGGCCAGGACAGACCACCCCGCAGTGCTGGTGTGACCTCATCAGATCTGATCTCACCTCGGGGTTGGGGGTCTAGGTTACTAATAATGGTGATTTGGTGCCAAACTTACCTGAGAAGTCAGCTTGCCATGGGTGTCCTTCAGCATCAGACAGTCCAGCCTGGATACTGGGATCGGAGGTCCTCCTCCATGGAGATTTTGGATTCTGTGGACAGTGAGCTGTGGGATCTGACATGGTCCCACATTTCAGAGGCTCCTCACTCACAGACACGTGCCTGTCCCACCCTGGTAGAGCCCTGCTGGCTCCCACCAAGGCAGCTGCTCAGCATTGCCCTCATGGCTCAGAAGATGATGATCTCCTGGTTAACCTTATCGTGCCAGAACAGTCCTTTGCATGTAAACTGCATCCTTGGGTGCTTGGGTTGACAGTTGGTCTTTAGGGGAAGGTTGGTGACACGTTCCTGTCTGCATAAAAACAGACTTTGTGATGGTAAAACAAAAAATAAGCAGAATCCCTGTTCTCTCCACAGCCCTGGGGCTCCCCAGAGCACTCCTGGCCCTGAGCATCCTCTCTTTACAGGTTTTAGATGCCAAAGGCAATCTGACAGCTCTCAAGACTTACTGGATCACCCTGCCCAGCAACCTGTGCAGCAAAAAAGTAATGGCCAGCTCAGCGATGGACGACAAGTGTTGGAATGGGATGACCAAGGGCAGGTATGGAGAGGGCCAGGGTGCCAGGATAGCACTGTTCTGGGGTGAGAGAGGGAGAGTTTGATGAAAGGCACTTACACATCACCTCAGCCAGCCCTGTGTGTTCAGACTGAGCTGAGAGGTCTGGCCCTGTCCAGAGAAACACCGCAGTGCCTGAAAGACTGGTCCCTGAAAGACTGGTCCCTGGGAACATCAAGCCTGTTGTCATTCTGCTCTGTGTGTTTGGGTTCAGCACTGAAATGCGGTGGCTGGGAAATAGCTCTCTAGTTCTGCACCAACGAAGCTGTTTCCACGTGCCCTCTGAAGGCAGAAGGGCTGGAGTTACCTCACCAACTCCAGAGCTGTTGCTGAGAGTTCTGTAGGCATCTTTCTGTCCATACCTTCTCCAAAATGCTGTTCCCTCCTGAGAGCAGGCACCCAGGTGACATCAGACACCTGCAGAAACACCTCCCATGGCTGACTATGAAGGGAAATGGGCAGCTGCTGGACAGGCACCTTTCCCCCTCCTGCCCGTGGACCTGCTGCACCTTCAGTTCTTCCATATCTCCCATCGTTGCCAGCAGTGCCACGGGTCTGCAGGAGCAGATGGGCCAGGGCACTGCTGAAAGGAGGAGCACAGCTCTTTGCTGGTTGACAGCTCCCAGTTAACTGAAGGTGCCCTGAGGACCTGTCTGGTTGTACCCGGCTGGGGGCATTCGGTCACCCCAGGGTGTCGGTCCCCACAGGGTTTATCAGAGGCAGGGATGAAGGTGCTCATCAGCTTCCCATATGGACAGAGCTTTTGCATAGGGGAGTGTCACTGTGGCCTCACAGGTACCAGCCTGAGAGCCACCGCTCGGCTCCGCAGGAAAGCCCTCCCCATGCTGGGCCAGTGATGCTGCAAGGCCACCAGCCACCTCCTGCCAGTTGAGGTGGCCTGGAGGCGAGCCCCAGGCTCTGGTGGGATCTGGCCATGGCAGCATGGCTCAGCCCCCTGCAGAGCTGGCTGCCTCCCAGCAAACACCAGCTTAGGGAGGCTGTTCCGCAAGCCAACGCCGCTGACTGCGGGTTCAAAGAGGCTGGATTCTCACTGGTGTCTGTAACGGGGAGAGGTGAGCTTAGGTGGGAGGAGACATCTAAACCTGCCACCTCTCTTCGCAGTTACCTGCCCGAAGTGATGGGGGACGGCTTAGCTAATCAGATTAACAACCCGGAGGTGGAGGTGGACATCACCAAACCAGATATGACCATTCGCCAGCAAATCATGCAGCTGAAGATCATGACAAACCGGCTGGGCAACGCTAACATCGGCAACGATGTGGATTTCCAAGACGCAAGTGAGTTTAGCAGGACCAGAGCTGCCCAAGGCGGGCGAGGGGGCTGAGAGTTCGGTCCGGGCATCCTGGGCGGGCCACCGTGCAGACCCTGCAGCTGGCCCCTGATGGCACAGAGGGCTTGTGGGGACCTGGCTGTTGGCCCAGCACCCCAGAAGGTCTGTTGGAGGGCAGCCGGCTTGCTGCGGGGTGGCTGGAGGATGCGCTGCTCTCGGAAACCTCGGGTGCTCTCTCCAATCCCAGCCCTGCTCTCTGCTCTTGTCAGCTGGAGATCAGCTATGGGGGGACGTAGAGAGGAGGAGGTGGCCGGGGCAGGGCTGGTGACCAGAGCTCCCCAGGGCTGCAGCAAGGGGCGGGCAGGGTTGGCTCACCCGGTGCTTGTCTCCCCCGCAGGCGACGACACGAGCGGCTCCGGGAGCGGCGACAGTTGTCCCGATGACGTCTGTGGCAAAAGACTTTCTAAGAGCCCCAGCACCAGGCAGCCAGAAACGCACGCTATTCCTAAGCAATCGGGACACGGCGTCAGTGGGGCCAGCAGCAGACCTTTGCCTTCTGCCTTCCTCCTCCTCCTCCTCCTCCTCCTCTCGGTGGCTTTCTTTGCCGCGCAGCACTCGCGGCGGTAACTCACTAGCACAGCCAGGAAAGAGACTGCGGCCGAGGGCTTCACTTTGCCAAAACCAACCAACCAACCAACCAAAGGACGTATTTAATTCACCTTGGCAAAAAAAAAAAAAAAAAAAAAAGAAAAGAAAAAAAAAAAAAAAAAAAGAAAAAAAAAAGAAAGAGAAGGGAGAGGGGGGGGGGGGGAGGGGGAAGGCTTTCTACAGGAAAACTCATATACCTGAATAAGTGCCAAATTATTGAACACCTGCATAAACTCATCTCAGCTTTGTAGTGTCTCCGCTCTGCTAGATTTATTAAAGACAACCAGCTGTGTGATGAAGTTGCTCTGGGATGTAGTTCTACTATGGTGTGGTGCTTCTGTATAGCTGTCAAATATGTCAGTTAGTGTTTGGGACAGGTTACTGAGGGGAATGATTGTTGTGGCAGAAGGGAAAAAAATCAGCCATGGTATCAGCTTAAAAAATGAAATAGCCCATTAATCTAGTTATTACTTCTTAGCATCTCTTTTTGCAAAGCACAGATAATCATATTTGCTGAAGTAAATTCTTAAGTGTTGCTTACACTTTTCTTTACACGTACAGTGTGGCAAGCTTTGGAAATAATCTTGGGTCTATAAATTACTAGCAAAAATAGAAGGTAGGCTGTCACATGTTCTTTAGGTCTTCAAGGTAACATTATAGACAAGTTCTCCTCATACAAACCACCTGCTCATGTCCAATTAATCCTTTTCTCCATTTCTTTTCTTCTTCTCCAGTTATCCATCACCATCTCTTCCCTCTCCCACAAACTCCCTGCAGTTTATAATTGGTTTAGTTACTTATATTTAATAGCTGAAAGTACTTACTCAGGATAATTTTATTATTGCAATTTGCATCAATTAATACTAAATCTTCAGTCATAGCAAATCTTCAACACAGGTCTTGAATAGGAACTTATCTGTTGTGCTTGTATATTAAAAGTGTATGTGGCATGGATATCATCCAAGTATTGCTGATCTCCTTGACATATCAGTTGGTTTTAACTATTATAAAACCTTTAATAGGGAACTTACAAAATGTGCAGAATCTAGAGTCAAGGTAGAACAAAAATAGTTAATCGAAACTGAAATAGTTAAATAGAAATAGAAAGTACGTAGTGCATCAAATAGAAAAGCAAGAATATACTAATGTAAAATAACCTATTCATGAAAGAAATCTCCATATCAGATTTGTCTTGTACACAAATCATCAGTATCTGAATTTGTTGAATCTCATTTAGAAAACAATAGCTGAAATTCTGAAAGGTGCTTAGCACCATAAATGGATCAAAGCTAAGCCTCATACAAAGCCTTTCAAAATCAGATCAATAGATGAGAAACAAACACAACATGGTTTTTTTGAACATTGAAACATTAAAACAAAAAGTAACTAAAAGTTGAAAAATGTACAGTAACCTTACTTTGAAAAGTACTCATATTTGATACCACTTGAAAATGCAATATACTTTCAAAAATGTTTCAAATAAACCAAGACTTATTCCAAATAAGAATTACAAAATAACCGAAGAACCATAATAAAAATGATCAATTAAAAATAAAAGCTTTTAAACTGCTTGAAAATGTTGTAACATTAAGCTTTCTGAAAATCACCCTTTTTTCCTCTTTTCCTCTTTTCCTTATACACAATCTTTAGCAGGGGATTTTTGTTTTTAAGACTGCTTAATGCAGTCTAAATGTCTTCACCACTGAGAATAGAGCAAAGACAACATTTCTCTTCATAGAAGTAGCTGGTGGTTCTAAAATTCATTTATGACAAATACCTTGACCTTCTCTAATTTTATCTTCCAAGTAATCATTTTCCATCATCTTTTCCTCCTTTGGTGTTTTCTTCTGTTAATTTTCAGTCTTTGAGCTCAGATGAAAATACACTAGAAGTTGTGCCTCATATACAGAAGTGTGGAAGAGACCCCAAAGAGTGGACTCTCAAGAGACCTCAAAGATGTTAACCTTTGGCTCCAGAACATAAGAACTGTCTGTTTCTTCAGTGGAAAGCTCTGTATGTCTGGATTCCTTTTATTGTGCGGGGTGTCGAGCTATCTTTTGTCTCCTTCCTTGTATCTCTGGACTCACACCAACCCAATGACAATGCTGAGAATGACTGTGATTGCAGTGGTCTCCAGGCACAGGAAATGTTAGCAGATGCAGCAGCAGCAAGGTAAGATATGGATAGCAAAGAGCCCATAGCGATCGCTGTCCTGGAGTCCTGGAGAAGCCACTATGATTCAAAGTGTAGGAGACAGCCCCTTTCAGAAACAGCAAGTCTGGCTCCCAAGCGCCGTCCTTTTTTCACTTTTTATTACAGGATGAGCCTTATCCTGAATCCTCAGAGCTGCAGAAGGAAATGTTGCCCATACTTCCGGAAGTTGGCTCCAATTACCAGTTTTAAAACAAGAGGCATGAAGATGCTAAGGTACTGTCATCCTACAGACACATGGGTATGAACTTGAAATGTGCAGCTAGCTTCAATGGGATGATTCACATGCCTGAAGTTCAGTTTGTGTGTAGCTTCCTGCCAGAAGACTGCTCGTAAAAACTTCTGAGTACTTCAATGATTTTGGGAGCAGTGGACCACCGAGCATTAGGAGGTACATTCTGTGTGAAGGCAGAAGAAAAGCATTCAAAACAGCTTCATCAGTAAAACAATCAAAGTATCCAAACGTGCCTTTTATCCCAGCAGTTCCTAGCACTATTGCTAGCTGGGTTGCAGTCTCAGTGACTTCTGAGTCTGTGTTAGAGGTAGTCTTCAGAAGCAGATACCTTATAAAACAAACATCACTCTAGTTGGATAGTACACAATGTCATCCCTGTCTTGTGGGCAGGTGTTTATCACTTAATTCATAGAGCCAAAAATGTTGTTAAAAGAAACCTTTAAAACTCTTTCATTAACCCTGTTTAGCAGTATATGGTCCCAGAGGTTATGGTTGATACCTAGAAGCTTTAACTAGCTTGAAGAGTATTGGTAAAACACCTTTTTACTTCTCATCTGGCCTTTGAAACACAAAAGAAAGGGAAGTGCTCTCTAAAAGATGTGTGACCATATTCAATAGCCCTTTGAAGTCTCATCTGCTACAACAGGTCTATAACAGTCTTCCTTTGGCCTGTAATGGGCATCCTTGGTCTGAAGAGGGAGAACCAGAAGTGCTCAGAATGTGGATTCAGCTTTATGTTAACACTGAGGTCCAGTCAGCAGCACTAAAGGGCATGACACTTTCCTCTTGAGACAGTCAGGTAAGAAATCTCCCATCCACTCAGTCACAGTTCAGAACGAAACATTCTCACTCCTTCCTCTGCTGTGTGCTATGCCCATGACTGTAAGTAGCTATGAAAGAGTTTTCATTCAAAAGTCTGAGTGTATTTATTTAGAAAGGAATCAGGAAAAGCATTAAAGATCTACCAGCTTACTTACATGTTCATACTTGTCAGGATCTGCAAACATCCCATTGTGTCATATAAATGAATGAGGGTTTGTGTGGTCAGTGCTTTATAGACTCATATGTTAAGCAAAATAAACCAGTGGCTAGTACTATATTTTTCTCCATCTTTGTTGTATACAGTCTAAAATAAAATACCAATATTTTCTAGAACTTGTTCATCATGTGTAACAAATAACTCAGAACTTTTTCATGCAATAATGATAGCAAGGACTATGACATTTAAGATGGAAGTATTTTTTGTGGGGAAAAACCATATATCTAAGCCTTAAGACTTAATGTAAAAACCCAATTCAGATAGAATGGTCTGTGCAAGAATTTGAAGTAAATTATACTCATTGTTTCAAAGACTTCAAAATTTTTGTTATTAAGTTTTTCTAGTCGTATGCCCAACTAATTAAGAAAGATGATTTAGTCTCATATTTCTTTCACACAGGCACTAGCAGAATAGTATAAAGTTAATATACTGAGAACACAAAAAATATGGGGCAAGTCACCGAAAAAAATGTATGACACTTTTTACCATTGATTCTCTCTCTGTATATATATCGCATCCGGTTTGGGTGGAATTGGTACTGTCAATATTAATGCAGAGTCCAGTAAGGCTTCTGAACACCCAAGGCAGCACAATTCTGCAAAGGAAGCATCATTTATCTCAGAACTGTTTGGGAACTGGGGGGCAAGGGGTTTCCTGTTGTATGAGATGGAGTCCTTCGGGTTGACCTGAGCTGCTCCTTGTGTGCCTTGCATTTTGTTAGAAGCTGACATTCAGTTGCAAGACCCCTCCCTTTATAAAACAAACTGAGCGCATCTCAAAGCCAGTGCAGCACGGGACTTAATTCCTCCTGGTAGCATTTTAACAACCACCAGTGTGGGTCTGATTTTCCAGCTTGCTTGCATTTGCTCTGAGTTTTTCTATAAGGATCTCAACACACCGAGTTCATTTGTACTTTTCTACTGATTTTTCCACAACTAATGTGAAATAGAAGTATCTTTTAGGCTCTATGTTTAACTGCATTTGCTTGTGTTTCCCCCCCTAATCTTTGTAAACTTAGATCTTCCTGAGGTTATGGCAGTATGTTTGTTATCGCTTCTTGTCATGTGATATTTATCTAGCTGTGAATGGGATACTGCTGGTGCTTCTGAAACAGCACTGGGTTCCTCTGTTATCTTTCTGCAGGTATTGGATTTGCTAGTCTCAGTGCAGTTTGGTATCCTCAGTAATAGTTAATAGTCTTTAAAACTAGGAATCTGGGATTTCCCCCTGAGTTTTATCTCTTGATAAACTGGATTCTTGTTACGGAATGAAAATATACCCAAAAAATAAAAAGGGGAAAATAGCTCACTACATTTTTTTTGCTGCTTGATTGGATAAATCAACTACACATTTCAAATTCTAAAATGCAAAAGGAGATAATTGATGTAGCAACTTGGTACTTAAACATGTTGTCTGTTGCCAGATTTCTGCCAGTGACTATTATTCATCTGCCCAAGATTCTGTCTTCGAATTACTGTAGAAAATATGGATCGTTAAATTTCATCACTTTAAGCATAGTATGAGTCCTCCACAAGAAGACTTTATACAGGGGAAGGCATTTTAAAGCCTTCACTTTTCATTTTAAGTAGGACATCTTACAGAATAAAACCTTGTGTGCTTATTTTTCTGAAATGTACATGGAAATTTGTAAGTCAATGACCCACGGAAAAAGTAAAAATTAGTTACAAGAGCTGACTTTTATCTAGAGCTTAAACAAAATGTTATCTTGCAGAATGCTGGAGGTGATTGTTTAACTGTGGGTGTATTCTGCTGGAGTGTAACTTACTGTGGTTTTGCAGCAGACAGAAATCTTTTACCTACCCAGAACCATGGTCTTCATTTCTAGTTTTTCTGATGCCTGAATATATATAGTAACAGCAGCAAAGTTTACTCACATTGCAAACCTCATTGAAATAAGAGGGAAGAAAACTGAAAAACTTTGAAACCGTTATTTTGAAATAGACTGACCTTATTCAATCATTTTGAAACATCAAAGGATTGTGTATTCTGTCTGCAAGTTAGTTTTCTGAATAAATTATTATCTGATTCATCTCCTCATGATCTATTTTTAGTCTTTTGGGAGATTTTTGAAAGCAAAAGTGGTTGGGGTTTTTTTGGTTTTTTTTTTCCCCTTAGTTTCTATCATATGGTTTGGAAGCTTATAGCTTTCTTGCTGCCTGACAGATTCTCACACAATTACCCTTCCAGCAAATTCACCCTTGATGGAACTTACTTCTTAGGCATTCCTCCAGTGCCCCTTGCACTCGTGTATGTTGTATATTTTGCTGATCAAAGAACATTCTTCTCTATCCACTTATCAAATGGTTTATTTTTACATAATGTGCCTGTTGACACCACAGATGCTTTTTTGAACTGGGGAGGGAAGAACTGCTGTTGAATAGAGAAGATGACGTTAAAATTGAACCGTACATTTTTACAAGTAGCTGCAGAACCATAGCTGTGCTTTTGGGGGGTTATTGTCCTCAATGATGTTGTCTACAGCCAAGTCGACTAGCCACGCAGCGGTCTCATACTATGAGTGGGGTGTCTGATGGATGCTGATTTAGCAGAGCTACCCAGCTGCTTTGCTGAACCTGAGATCCCTACTTTATAGTGTACTATTTCCCTATATAAAGTTAAAATTAATGTAAATTCAGATGAAAAAAATATGCCTCCTTTATTGGATAACATGCTTTAAACTGGTATTCACCAACATGTAACTCCTGACAACCACAGACTGGAAAACAAGCTGCAGATAGCTGTAACAAACCTATGTGAATGAAAACTGTAGATTCTTGAATAAAAACATACGTGGCTTTTAAAAAATTTATTAATTTGACTCTAGGCAGATCTGTTTTGTTCTATTGTCAGTAACACATAAGTACAGTTTTGTGGTATCTCTTCTAAATAAGGCATTTTAATCTACAACTTTTTAATCTTGAAATATTTATTCCATACCCATTGTTATGCTGTGAGGCGTAGTAGTATTAAAAGCAAAGGTAATTTTCAATCAGCTTCCTGGATCTCTGAAGAAGGCAAAGTAGGTTTCTGTACCTCAAAAAAGACTGTTTCTCAAAGACGTGATGTAGCCCATACCAATTTCTGAACTCAGCATACTTCTGTCAGGGCCCAGTCCCACTAAAATATCCATTTCATTTAAAACTATAGAATCAGATTTGTAATATAAAATACAACTTGTGAATTGCTTGCTTTGCTCTTAAGCACATAGGCATAAAATAGTCTCAGAGCTTCTTCTCTCTCTACTGTCAAAAATTTACTGTGACTGATCTATGAACCAAGGGTGTGCTTTCTCCTCCCCACGAAACATGAATACCTTTGCTGTATTCAGAGAAGTTTCAGTTTTATTCAACTCCCTTTATAGAAAATGGATTAGCAATGCTTCTTGGTACAACCAGAATTTTTCATGTTAATTTTAAGTATGAATATCTAAAGTGTTTTTAATTTTTCTTAATGCCAAATACTATTGCCCTGCAGGCAATTCTTCTTAGAAAGAGAGAACTGTTTTTCAGCTTTATGTATATATAACCCAAAGCATGCAGTTGGATGCTTATTGGTTTAGTGCACATAATAGCCCTTTTAATAGCTGGCAGTCAGTCACTAGTGTCGTTCCTCAGGGCTCAGTATTGGGACTGCTTCTGTTTAACATCTTTAGCAATGATCTTGATGAGGAGATAGAATGCACCCTCAGTAAGTTTGCAGATGACACCAAGCCAGGTGGCAGTGTCAATCTGCTTGAGGGTAGGAAGGGTCTTCAGAGGGAGCTGGACAGGCTGGATCTATGGGCTAAGGCCATTCATATGGGCTTCAACACAGTCAAGTGTCGAGTCCTGCACTTGGATCACAACAACCCCAGGCAATGCTACAGGCTTGGGGAAGAGTGGTTGGACAGCTGTCCAGCAGAAAGGGACCTGGGGGTACTGGTTGACAAGTGACTGAATATGAGCCAGCAGTACGCCCAGGTGGCCAAGAAGGCCAACAGCATCCTGGTCTGTATCAGAAACAGTGTGGCAAGCAGGACCAGGGAAATGATTGTCTGTCTGTACTCAGCACTGGTGAGGTCTCATTTTGAGTACTGTGTACAGTTCTGGGCCCCTCAATACAAAAAAAAGACACCAAGGTGCTGGAGTGTGTCCAGAGAAGAGCAACATAGCTGGTGAAGGGCCTGGAGAACAAGTCTTATGGGGAGAGGCTGAGGGAACTGTGGCTATTTAGTATGAAAAAAAGAAGGTTGAGGGGAGACCTTATTGGTCTCTACAACTACCTGAAAGGATGCTGTAGACAGGTAGGCACTGGTCTCTTATTACAAATAAGTAATGGTAGAACAAGTGGGAATGGTCTCAAGCTGCACCAAGGGAGGTTTAAACTGAACATCAGAAAAAAATTTCACTGAAAGGTTTGTCAGGCATTGGAACAGGCTGCCCAGGGAAGTGTTTGAATCACCATCCCTGGATGTGTTTAAAAGCTGTACGGATTTGGTGTTTAGGGATATAGCTTAGTGGTGGACTTGGTAGAGTAGGGTTAATGTTTGGACTCGATGATCTTAGAGGTCTTTTCCAACCTAGGTGATTGTATGATTCTATAATAGTTTCAAGTGGTTAATTGCTTCATATCATGTGCATTCCTCTCACAGTTACATATTTTGGACTCAGAAAAATACCAATCACCCAAACATCCCAAGTTTGTCCAAGTGCCTGTAGATCAACTATGCTGCCTGAAAGATTTTCCCACCAACCTAACTCTTCTTTCTCACCTTGCTCACCTGCTATAACCCACATACAGTGCAATTGCATTTTTGGGAAAATAGGCTGCAAAATAAGAAATCTTGCTTGGAAAATGGCCATTTTTGTCATTCAAGTAATCAATCAGAAAAAAAGTGACATCAAGCTTTTTGTTTGTTTGTTTGTTTGTTTTAAAGAGCGCATAAGAAATGGCTCCACTCTTTGAAAACAATATACATTTATATGTTACTGTCTCTTTATTGTGAAAAATCAGAGTGTGTTTGTACATGTTCTCAGCCAAAATTCTCAATAAATTATTAATAAAAAATTAAGATTCTCTGAGGATTTATTGAGGCTGATGATACAACAAAATATTTTTAGAGAATAATCAAATACCAGGGGATTTTATTTTTTTTTTCTAGAAGTCTTGCGATTATTCTATAAACTGCTGAGTCAAAGCTACCACTGGCTAAAGTACTGGCATAAAGGGTAAATGCCAGCACTATGTGGAAGTATTTACTACAAAGAAGGCAAAAGGGTAGGCTGTCATAGGAAAAAGCATCTGGAGACTGTGATTTAGGTAAAAAAAATTAACAACCCTATCTCTTCTGTCATTTTATCTTATGCTATCTTGCTCATTGGTATGCTTTGGGCATCTCTATCAATCTTTCTTATTTAATCTGGTGGTACAGTTTTGGTACCACCTGTGTGTCACCCCACTGACTTCTTCAGCAAGAGGTTACTGACATGCAGCAGAAGGAACAGGCATTCCTCTGCTTGCAGAAGATCCCTGCTAATTTCCATGGGATGCTACATATGAGACTTCACTAGCTCAAATTAAATAGCTTCATTGCAGCAGTCCTTCTTGAAAGTAAGGAAAGGAAGATGATGTCTCTCCCACTTCAGGCTGAATAAGAAGACAGGAGGCTTCCCTGGAGTTTGTCACCCATGTGGCTGGCTTCTCTGCTGCCCATGCCTTTGGAGCAGGATGGATGTTATTTAGGACAATACCTTTCTGCAAAACAGTAGACATTTTTCTGTCTTTTGCTTCACCATTTTGCCTCCCCATGCTAATTCCTCTTGGTTTATGTCTGAGTTGAAGGAGATGTAAAAAGTCATGAATGTAGTGCTTCTCTTCAGGCACTTCTGCCTTTGTGGGGAATCCCGTTACCCTGCATGGCAGTGCAGCTGCGGTTTCAACAGCATGATGCCCAGATGTTGTCTAAGTCAGAGGAATTTCCCTTGCTTGTATGTTTTGTATCTTCAACTCCACACTTGGTTTGGGGCTCTGAGTCTCCCTGCAGAGCCACTCTGCTGCTTGGAGGCATCTTGTGGTGAGGTTAGTGAGCTCACTGCTCCAGATCTACGGCCCCAGGACCCACACAAGGGGAAAAACCGCAGAGATGAAGGATAGAAGTTTATCCAGCACAGACTGGCAAATGCTCCTACGGCAGCACTCAGCAGCTTTTTGTTCCTCTACATCAGTTTAGGACAGAAAAGAAGATCAGTATTGCTGTCATCGCATTTGAGATAGACAGAATTTAAGTATGAAATTCCGATCCCTTGCCTAATTTCTTACCTGTAAAACACTAATATAACAAAAACAAACAAAAAAAAGCTTACTGTCAGTTTATGTATACTACTTTCAAATCTCAGCAGCTTCACATTTGCTGCTGTAGGTTATTTATCTGGCCTTGACTCCTGGTAAAATTCAAATTACCAAACTTGTAGCATATATTTCGAAGCCTGCAAGCAGTCAGCACTTTGGTTTTCTGTCTGACCAGTATGGTGCCTAAACTTCCCTGTGTCCATGCATTATTTTTTTACTCGATCAATCACTTTTTCTCCCTGCAGAATGTAACCTTCTCAAATAACTGTGATTATACATTCATAATTGCAAAGTCAAAATAAAAGCCTAGAACATATGGAATTGATCAGAATATGGTGTAATAGCAGCAATGCCATTTACTGTATATAATCAATTTAGCACACCAATAAATACGTACATATATAAACCTCTGACAAGCATACTATTCTTTTCTATAAAACTTTTCATTTAAATTCTGGTGCCATAGTTTTAGAATAAATTTTCTTGTCACAAAGATATGGCTTTTTATTTTACTCAGTCTTATTACATCATTAAAATATTGATATCTTTTATGTTTTGCAAACATTTGTGGACACACCATTAACCAACATAAAACACAATGCAGTAACAAATGCCTGTTTTATGACTGCTGTCAGACTATATATTCTCTAATGGTCTAACATTATCAGCAATCTAAGCCTAAATTATCACAACTAAAAGTCTATGAAATACAAGACACATATATAATCTCCAGGAGTCGATGTATTGAAACATTAGAATTAAAGGTTCAGGCAATCAATTCAGCCAAAAATGCAGTTTTGCAGAATTTTTCATCCAAGTAGCAAGAAGGAAAAGGAAGGAAGCAGCAAGTTATTATCAGAAAGATTGCCCATACCCAAAGAAGATATAGTTTCTCTGGACATTTATGTACTGTCAGGAGGAGGATGGGAAAGAAAAAAATAAAAGATGTGAACTAGAGAGAGAGAAGGGAATTTGATAAAGGTGCAGTGCTTATGTCTTTATCACTTCTATTATAAATGCTTTTTGATCAATGAAATTTTTCCATTACCTATTTGTAAGATTGATTTGTGTTGTTCCCTGACACTTTTTATTTGGCCTGAGAATTTTACTGTGTGTGTCTATAGGAGCAGAAGAATTTAAGACAAGGATGATAAATTGCTAAGCACATATGGTTCGTTCCAAGTTGTGTGAAAATACTCTCTGTGCTGCTGGAGAATGCAACTAATGAAAGTGTATCAGGGACACTAGATTTAGATAGTGATAAAGTCCAAGGTGTTTTGTTGCATATGGCATGGTTGGCAGTGGCCAGCAGTGAACATACGCAAGGAATGATTTGCCTTTTTCATGATGACCATTTAGAAGTTTTTTTTATCTTCTATGTAAACCTTAGAAAAGAACTTTTTCTTTTTGTTGTCTTCTAAAGGTGATGACAGGATCAGTTTCATTGGCTTAGAATGACAATATTAATCACAAGGGCCTGTCAAGATACATAATGGCAATATATATTGGAGAAGCATCTTGGCAGATTGCACTTCTTATTATGAATCTCCCTTTTATTGTAGTCTTTGACAGCAACAATCTAAAGGGTAAAGAGAGTTCTAAAATCTCAGCACCACAGACAGACGATGTCGAGTAAAGAGAAGAAGGGAGGAAGAAAAGCAAACAAGTTTGAAAGGAAGTGTCCAGACTCTCAAATGCATTCCTAATCAAACAGCAAAGGAATCATGATTTAGTGAGATTCTAAAGTATGCCATTTACTCTCCATCAAAAGGTTTGTGGGTTTTTTTAACTTTCCTTTCTAAACTAAAAAGGTAGAAGGCACACAAAAGTCTGCTACCTAAGATTGTTTTGAAATACAAAGGTTCTGTGTTTAGTTTACTTTTTGGATTAGATGTGTCAGCTCCAACAACCCCAACTAACTTATGCTCTCGCCTATCCTATGTGCAACTTGTCCTTCTTACAGAGATTATACCTCATCTATTAGGCTTTTTCATTTTTGTTCCCACTGCTTCCACAGATTTTCTCCAAACATTTTGCCACTTTTGAAGATCTACATTCTTTGTAATTTGTTTATTGTCCTCTAATGAAAGTATTGGAGTTCTTTATGGAATACTAATTAAAGCCTTTTTACCCCTTTATCTTTGGAAAAGAAATGGAAACATTTCCCATTGACTCAAAGAAAAATAAGTGACATAGAGCTGATTTATAGATTTCACACCGTAATTTGCTAGACATCCTCTTTTCTTTGCCTGCTTCCATTTTTAAGACTTTATGACAGTAATCAGAATTTAAGAAATACATGTTCTTTATATATTTATCTTGTCCTGATTAATCCAATAAATCACAATAAATAAGTATTATTATGGTTTACTATTCTATACCTTCTTTTGAACTCCTAGGTCTTTGCAGTGATTTATAAAACTGTGTTATGCTTCTTTCCATTCCCGTCTTTTCTGTGGAATGCAATATTACTTGGAATTTATAATAAGATTTATTGTAAAATGGGAGTGGGAGTTTGTGAATAATAGTACAACTTTTCTGAAGTTTCTGGAGATGGATTTTATCTGGCCCTAAAAATTTATAGTAACTTAGAAGGCTAAGTGTAGGATGATCTATTATGGTCTAATGAACTAATTCTTTTCCAGTTGTACTGAAAATGAAAGCATAGCTGATATCTATTTCTGTAGGGAAACTACAGACGGCATTCAATATTCTCCTAGACTAGACACTTACAAACTACATTTATGTAAACTATCTTGAATTCATTGGCTAATACCTATTTGAGTAAGGACTGCTTACCCATGAAAAGATTTTCACGCTCAAGCCCTGTCTCAATATTCTCCACTTTAACCAGGCAATTATCTCACCCTTCTGAGCAGATTACAAATTATGCAAAACTATAAACAAGGTTGAAAGGGCAAGAGGAAAATAGAGATTATGTATGAAGTATGCATCATGTTATTAGAATTCTTAAAAGCAGTGTGACTTACAATTTGGAGACAGCAGAGTATTAATGTGAAGATGGATACAAGATCCTCTGCTAGCATGAATATTGCATCTAAAACTTTAAAAATGGAAATAGAAAATAAAGGAAGAAAAAGCAGAGGCACTCTGTGTGCTACAGGCTAAGTTGTACAGCATTTTTTGTAACTTAAAATATAAAAATAGCATATACAGAAGTTGATTGATAAGGATAAAATGTTTTCCGTTTCATTTTCCACAGATTCACAGATTTTTAAGGGACCATGATTTATTCCAGGTAAAATCAGATAGGTATGAATTTTGGGAAAGCAGTGACACTAAAAAAAGGAAATTGAAGTTTCTAGGATGTGAAATTGATGAAGCTTTTTTTTTTTCTTTTTTTTATCTCCTGATAAATAAAAATGTGAATACTTTTGTTAGAAACATTGCTGAAGAAAAAAATATTTCTTTTTTCACTAATCAATGAACTCCTTAAATTGGCTACAAGACAGAAACATCTCTGAGAAGGATTAAACTGAACATAGTACCGGTGACTGACCAGAGAGAGAAAAATACATTTGTGAAAAGCGGGTAATGAGGAGCTTATCAAGGAATTTGCCACAACTATACTTAGGTCTCATCTTCAGGCAGATATAGGTGGTGGTATTTTTTTCCTTCTTTCAGAACAAAATTATGTCCTTTCTTAAGCAACTGAAGCTCTAGATGAACTCAAAGGTGGATTTGAGAAGAAAGTATCATCTTTTATTCAATTTACTAACCCATTACATTTAACATAAACAGTTTTGGATAACTCATCTTGCAACAGCAGAAACTTGCTGCAGTAATTCCAGGAAGGGAAAAAATATCTTCTTGTGGTATTGGTCTCATATGCTCTGAGTTAAAGGTACTGTTCATAAATGTTTAGAACAAGACATTTTTAATTTCTCCTGGATACTTTTTGCAATACTGTTGGATGTGAGGGATTGGAGGAATGAAATCGCATGCATAATATTTTACAACATGAGTCTACATCTTGGCACTCACATCTTTTTTTAAACTAGAGTTTTTGAGAAAAATCTGGGTTCTTAATTTTTGTGTCCAGGTGTGGGGAAGTCAGTTCAAAGACAATACCATGCTAAGTACTACACTGTGGGGCAATTTATCTTTTTGGTGTGAACAGTTTTGCTTGATTAACTGGCTACTTCTGGGTGAATTGCTCTATAATGCAGGAAATAGTTTAATCATAATTTGGTGGAATACTACTTTATTTGTATACATTTCATTGTAATGCCTACATAAAAATTGAGCATTGCTTTAGTTATTTAATACACAGAGTTATGTTAGTCACATTCTTTGGTCTGTATGCCTGATCCTCTCAGTGGTGTAATATAATTTCTCTTCCTCTTTGTCACAAGCTGTCCAAAAGACTATTGAACAATTTTCTTCCTCTTACCTAATAGTATTTTTCTGAACATTCCTTAAAACAGAATTTTTCTTAGGACATGTGCTGTTGGAGACATGAAAATTAAAACAAAACCAGCATGACTAGTTTGAATAACTATTTTGTAAGAGTTCCTTTGTGTTTCTCACCCACCTCTAAGATTTTTAAGTACTCTGGCATGAAAATGGTTCCTGACTTGACCTTCAGCCCTCTGCTCTGAAACAAAATATTAAAATGGAGAAGTTATTCAGACTTACAGTTTCTGGAAGACTTTGTAACCAATAAAACTACTATAGTTCTGCTGCATAGAGAAGAAGGATGTGGGTAATAGTGTCTCTGTTCTGCAGATGTGGTTTATTTGGGCTTCTCTATCGTTGGCTACATGAGTTTTTGAGAGACATGGAATATTAGAACAATTAGATCATTAGCTACAATAAGGCACTTTAGTTAGTTAGTTAGCTTTATGCCACCTAGTTATTTATCTTTTACAGATTACTGAAACATAGAAACAGGATTTGGTTTTGTGTTTTTTTTTAAAGTTGAACAGAATGCCTGATTTATACATACGTTTCTAGTGACAGATTTTGCTCCATGTGGGATCAACAAACAATGCCACAAATTCTGTCTTAACCCCTGCTAAGTAACATAGGAAAGTCTCAGTATGACAGTCCCAAATGACATACCACCAGTGACTACACTTTTATAATTTCTGTCAAAAAATACCTGATTTTAACCTATCTGTCATATTAAATCTTCTTCAAATTCATGATGTCCTGGTTTGAGTGAAAACAGAACTAATTCTGTTCAGTAATTTTACTTTTCAGCTCAGTTCTTCTAATTAACT